>JAJIBD010010119.1:0-24722 GCA_021461705.1 Cryptotis parvus | reverse complement strand
TGCTGTCCCAAAGTCACTGGAGAAACTAATACCTTCCAGGAGACATTCAGAGGGTTCAGGGCCGTCCAGGACTCATTTATTTCCGACACCTGCCCACCCCTGCAAAGGACACCTGAGACAAACTCCCCTTAATCACCTCACAGTACAGCCTCCTGCTTGTGGTATGGGGCCACTCCTGGAGCTGCTGTCAGTTGGGCCCCCATCATGCTCCATGGCACAGTCTTACCGCTTCACATCAGGGAGAGATCACGGATTAGAAGGATGTTCAGGACTGGGAAACCTGAGCTGCTACCAGCCACCGAGCTAGGTCAGAGGAACCCCCCACGCCCTCCACCAGCCCTGAAGGATCACACAGGTTGAGTCCTGTCCAGGAAGCTTTAGCTCAGGGGTCTAGCCTCTTCCTGATGGAAGCTGATAAGGGGCCCACGCCTCTACCCCTCCCTCTTCCTCTGCACAGAACTCTAGGCCCAGCATCTGGCCTCCAGACAATCCCGTAAAGGAAACCCTTCTGGTCTCCAGAGTACCCACAGCTGAGCTCAGAGGGGATATGTTTCTGTTCTATTTGAGCCCAGGGAAGAGTGGCAAGATCTGCTGTACGCTAGACGCCTACTTTCCAAAAGCCTCATAGTCTAAAAATCCACACGATCTTTTTCTTTTCACTCATTGCACTCACTCAGGCCCAAAGAAGGAACCATGAAATCCAGAACCATGGAAATAACACCTGATCACCTCAAGTCCCAGGTTCTTAGCAGGATGGGGGTAAGATAAGGGGTTATTATCCATGAGAATAGTGGCACTGTTGGATCACTCCTCACACTGCAAAAGAGGAGACATCTTCTGCAATATGAGGAACAATAAGGAGGAACACTTTTAAAACTGTCTTCTCGCCAGCCTTGGGAGGTCTGGACAGCTTCTAGTATATTCTATTGCAGAGTATATGGCCATAAAAAGGAGGTCCCCAGAGAAACTTCCTTGGGGACTTGATTGAGGGAGTTGATTTAAAACATTAGAAATGAGTAAAAAGTCAGTTTGGGGAGTCTACTGGGGACTGGGTAGGGGGACATGGCCAAAGAGTCTTTTCTAGGGTGACAAAATACCTCTTCCTGGCAGGATTCCAGAGGGCTACTTCTCCATCACATGGGGCCAGAGAGGAACTGGACAGGACAGGCCTGGAAGGGGAACCGATAATCTGGGCTCTGAGAGCAGGGCTAAGGTAGGCAGCAGGCAGCTTTCAGAGTGATGAGCACAGGCACACACCGGCACATCATGGGGGTCTCTGTTCTCCTAACTCATTCTTTTGTGTTTAAAACATTTGTTTTGTGTGGGACATAGCCCAGGGCAAAATACCTTGAATATGCAAGATCTAAATTCAATCCCCAGGACCACAGGCCTCCCAGCCCTCCAGGGTGTAGCTCTGACCTCCCCATGGCCACCTGAGGAGTGACTCTGGGCCCCTGAGTGCAGTGATAGAGCACCACAACCACCCCAATTTTTTTAGAGCAAAGGTTTAAAAATATCTGCATGTGGTAATGGCAGATTAAAACTCACCGTTGAATATACACAAAGAGACTTAAGTTTTAAACTCTAAATATCTGCAGGGCTAGCCACAATGTGTAAAACAAGAGGGAGAGAGATGCAGAGACAGAGAGAGACAGAGAGAGAAAGAGAGGAAACAGGGCTACCTGCTGTTGAGGCAGCCTGGGGTGGGTGGGAGGGTGGGGTACATTGGTGGTGGAAATGGGGCACTGGTGGAGGGATGGGTGCTGGAATTGTATTACCAAGAACCAATTGTGAACACCTTTGTAATTGTATGTCTCACGGTGGTATAATAAAAAATTTTTTAAAATATCTGCATGTGGTAACACTAGACTAGAACTGAGTATTGAAACTAAGTGATTTACATATTAACCCTTCAGTGTCTGTATTGCAAACCACAATGTACATAGAGAGAAGAAAAGTACCTGCCATAGAAGCAGATTGGGGGCAGGGAAACTGGGGACATTGGTGGTGGTGAAATGCACTGGTGGAGGGATGGGTGTTGGAACACTGTATGACTGAAACCCAATCATGAACAGCTTTGTAATTGCCTATCTCGCTGTGACACAATAAAAATACAAAAAATATGCAGGTATGCATTCATATATCCCTTTCATATCTACTCTTCCAAATATGCTCTAGACAGAGGGCACAAAAATGAAAATAAAGCACTTAACATGAGTTGAAATATGAGCCAAAAACAAACAAACACCAGAAGAATATACTACAATGAGCTCATCACTAAAGGTTGAGATGCAAGAGTCACCCCCAGGCAGGAAAAACTTCACAGAGACACACCTGGGGTTCCTGGACCGCCTTCTCCTGGGAACGGGAGATGCTGTGAGCTGCCATGGGGAGGGGCATGAGGCTGTGATGGGGATCATGAGTGGGGACAGAGGAACAATGCTAGTGGCTGCATGTGCAAGGCCCAGGAAGTGGCCAGCAGGGAGAGATGGGCAGAGATTGTGGACCACTGTGGAGGCTGCATTCCAAGGTTTACAGGGACACAGAATCTGAACCCTTAAGTAACAGCTAGAGGACGTAACTACACATGACAGGCCTTGAGAAACTCCTAGGTCATTTTCTATGGGGACAAAACTGAGTTGCTTGTTGGGTGCAATAACCTGCAATTTACTGGGTTTGGGGTTGACTTTCCTTGCAATCCCACACGGGTCATGTGGCCTGAGATGAGCGCTGCAAATGGGCCTCAGAGTTCTTACCCTCGCCAAGTCTCCCTCCCTCCTCTCTCCCCTCCCCGGACAGCACACAGGAATGAATGAAACCCTCGGCTTCTACACGAGCTGTGCCATTCAGAGGTGCCCAGACAGCATCTGGCTCAAGCTCTCACAAGCTGGAAGCTTTTAATTTAATTTTTCTATCCTGAATAGAAAATGGTGTAAGCAGATTTGAGTTTAAACAGCTTCTGTTTGTTTAGTGGCTGAACTTTACCACGGTTAAACTTTAGCACAGTCACAGTCACGGGTATGGCCAATCTGAATCCGGGTGTCATAATCACAGCCTGTCAGAGCTGGCTACGGGTCTGGAGACATCTTGTCCCAATTCTGCAGCTAAAACTAAGCTCTTTCCTTAGCCTGTGAGGTGGGCTCCAATACCAAAGTGGCCTGAAATAGCAGGTGCTTGTGGCAAGGGGCTGTGTGGAGCTCAAAGGACCTCATCCTTGGGTGGTGGGATTGGAAGTTGGTTTGGCCTCTCTGGTAAACAGTATGGGGACTTCTCAAAGACAAAGAAACAAAAGGAATCTGATCCAGCAATTGCATGCTAATATCTACCCATTCAAACACATACATGCACTCCTGTGTTTAGATACACAGTAGCCAAGATCTGGAAGCAAGTAGAACAGCTGAGTGGACAAAGGAAGCGATGGCCACATGGTGAGGCGGGAAGCAGACCAGGGAAGAGCACTGACCACACATGCAGGGAGGCTGTTACCTGTGAGAGCATTCTTGGGCACCGACACTGGAGCTCCCCCGTACCACAACCAACATGACCACAACCAACTGTGTGGTCCTGGGATGTTACAACAGCAAAGGGGAGGATGTACAGCCATGTGTGCATGTGTGCATGTGCATGACTGTGTGTGCACATGTATGTATGTACATGGATGCACGCATGTGTATACATATACATTTATACATGTGTGTATACATATATGTTCACATGCATATGACTGCTGATCTGCAAGTGTACAGATATATGTGCAGGCAGACATATGCATATATAGGTCTAGGTATGTGTATATCATATGTATGTGCACATTTATGAATATTTTATGTCAAATGTATGTGTACATTTATGGGTATGTGTATGTTCCACATTTATGGGTATGTGTATCTCATGTGTACATGTACATTTATGGGTATGTGTATCTCATGTACATGTACATTTATGGGTATGTATATCTCATGTGTATGTTCACATTTATGGGTATGTGTATCTCATGTCTATGTGTACATTTAAGGGTATGTGTATCTCATGTGTACGTGTAAATATAGGTATGTGTATATCATATGTACGTGTATATTTATGGGTGTGTCTAGGCTTGAGTATGGTACATTTATGGGCATTTGTATACTCACATATGCAGTGGAGTACTGCTCAGTATAAGAAAACAGGAACTCTTTCCTTTTGTTACCACATGGGTGGAACTGGAAGGGTCATGCTAAGTACAATGAGTCAGCAGGGGGACGACAAATACCAAGTAAATACCAGATGACCTCACTCACTGGTGGTATGCAGAGAAGCAAAACAAGGGAACAGACAAAACCCAGTGAAAACAAAATCGTGAAGTCAGTCTGAAGAGCTGAGGTTAGCAGAGGGGGACAGGGGTGCAGGAGGGAGAACCAGAGAGGGGAGTTGTCTCCCAGGGACTGTGAGGGAGGGAATAGCACAGTGTCAGTGGTGAGACACACTCAGATGAGGAGTGAAATTGTGACACTAAAACATGCAGAGTACAGACTGAAGTTGTCTTAGTACATTTAAAAGGATTAATGAAACTAAAGATCGAGGTCTAGAAAAGTTGAGGGACACTGCTCTGGGCAGGGCGATTCTGCTGAGGTTCCCCAGGCGATGGGGGTCCAGATGACCCGCTGTCTGCTGCCCTCTAGTGGCACTTCGATGAATTTTCTTGTCTGTCACAAGAACCTATGTTTGGAGGGTTAAAAGAAATTCTATATATATTGACTCCAAGATGAAGCAAATTACAATCAGTTTATGTTTATCCCATATCATATGACACTACATGATTTTATCTATACTATACAATATGATTTTACCTAAAAAGTTTTTAACATTCCTCTCATACAAATATTATCAGGGATTGTTCCTCTTTTGAACCCAGATGTTGATTATGTGTCGACAACTCCCAGCATATTTTATTGAAATCATCCGTGTAACAGCGGGGCCCTCTCCTCAGTGGAAAGGAGCCTGGTCTAACTGGCTGTTCTGAGTGAGAGCCAGAGTGAGGCAGATAAGCAGGGGGTAAGATAAAGTTTCTTCTATTACCACAAATTACCCTGAAAGTTGCTCATTACTTCTTACACAAGCTAAACTTAAATGCTCTTCTTCCAATCTTTCTCCCTTTCTTCCCTTCTTTTCTTATATCCATTCCTCTCTTTACACTTCCTGATCGGGACTCAGGAGGCCAGGGAAACTGCCAGCAATTCTGTCAACCAGGCAAAAGGTTCAGCCAAGGGTACAAGGGACACAAGGCTGCTCTGGCCTGCCGCGGGCCTCCAAGGTTGCACTCTGCAAAGCTCAAGGGCCCACACGTTGGAGGGAATCAATCTGGTTCAGGTGTATTCCTAGCCCTATAGTAGAGCCAGGAGCCAGATACAAATGCCTCTCAACCTGGGGAAGTGCTATTCATATGCAAACATACTATTCTATCATTTTAAAATAAGAGTATCACCCTTCTGATCTTGTGCTGTTCTCCCTTGCTTTTGTTTGGGGACACACTCAGCTTTCTCAGAGCTGATTCCTGGCTGTGCTCAGGTATCACTCCTGATAGGGCTCAGGGAACTGAATCTGAGTCAACTGCATACAAGGCAAGCAAGCAAGCACGTAAGCTCTGTAGCAACCTATCCAGTCCCTTATCTTCAAGAGATATACAAACTAGAAATGGATGCTCTTTTTTTCTTTTGGTCTTTTTTTTGGGTCACATTTGGTAATGCTCAGGGTTTACCCCTGGCTCTGCAATCAGGAATTGCTCCTGGCAGTGCTGAGGGGACCATATGGAATACCAGAGATCAACCCAGGCCGGACGAGTGCAATGCCAGTAACCTATCCACTGCACTATCATGCCTGGATGTGTTGTAGGCAGGCAGATGGGGGTCCCCACATGGCAAAGAATTCTTGCCCTAAGTCTGTCCAAAAGTCACCTTTTGGAACCAGGAACCAAGGCTTGATAAGACCCATGAACCAATAACAAACCCTGAGGGAGCTGGATCAACCTTTCTCTGCCCAGCCCTTAATCTGGCTACATTCCAGGATCAAGCAGGAACAGAGGTCAAAAAAGGAGATTTTCACAGAAGACCACTCCCAAAGTCTACTCCCCTTGACAACAGCCCTAGCAACCTAGGTTGACTCCCCATAGGGAGTATCTTGGGAGAAATCTGTAAAAGCCATCCTGACCAAAGGGCGCAACGCACATGCTGCATGGACACACATGCTGCCTGAGCCCACGTGGCCGAGCACATGTGGTGCCCCAGCACGTGTGTTGCCCGCGTCTCCCCCTCTTGAGATGTGTACTCCTCTTTCTTACTGTCCCCTCCTCCTTCCCTTCCCTAAAACCTCCTTAATAAAACCTATTTTTACTTCACTGCTCGTTGACTCCTGAAAATTCTTCTCTGCGAGGAGAAGACAAGAACCCTGAGGAAACCCTGGGTAAGGCCTAGGACTGACTCTCCTTTCCTGCAAAGAGCAATTCCTCGCTCCAGCCTGAGTCCGTGGCTCCCCCGAGAAATCTCGGGTGGTGGGGATCAGCTCCCGTGCCTAGAGATCAAGCGAACATCAGGTGTGGCTTGACGGCCACCTCATGGGGCTGGTGGGGCTCAGGCCCACGCCGTGCAGGGGCTCATTGCAGACTTTATCAGTCCTTGGCCTGCCCAGCAGGTCTCAGGCGGCAGAGGCGGCTGGGGAGAATGTGTACTCTCCCTGGAGAGCGAGCCATCTCTCTCCCCTTCTGGCCTCACATAAGCCACCCGTGAGGGCCCACCTGCATCAGATGCACCTTTTAAGAAATGCTTCTTGGCCATCTCTAGAAATGATCAGTTTTCTCCTTTGACCTTTAAGCCTTTAATTGGTTAATTATACTGATAACTATTAGTAATGAACTTCATTTTTTATCTTGGCATAAAAGCACTGGGTCAGTTTATTTCTAAAACTGCTCTAATTCTGGTCTTCTGGTGAAGACTAGTGAGACTTCAGACTCAGACTATATATATAAAATGTATAAAACGTATACATAGTTAAAATTTTTTAAAGCATGAAAAATACATTTCCTATATGTTGTAGTTTTTGCACATTTCTTAATGGACCTGGCCTATGAAGTTTTGCTGTCATTGTTATTTATTTATTTGGGGTCACACCCAGCAAAGCTCAGGGGTTACTCCTAGTTCTGCACTTAGGAATTACTATGGGGTGCCAGTGGTCGGACCCAGGTAGGCCGGGTACAAGGCAAACACCTACCATTGTTCTCACGGCCCTCATTGTTATTTTGTTGTCATTGCTGTTTTGGATGTTTTGGGGGATGGGGTGTGAACACGTTTGCTGCATACTTGTTTCTAAGCAATCCTGGGAACTCTTGCGCCCTGGGCGGGGGTGCACTAAAATAGTGCTGGACCTGAGCTGCTGGTCAGAACGAATTCATCTGGGCCAGACCTCAGCTTTCAGAAGGGAGGAGTCCGTGGCAATTTCCTCCCAAGCTATCTGATGTATCGGAGTATACCAGAGGGTGAAGCCCAGATGGAGACTCTGAGTGAGGAACTGGCTCCTACAATTATGCTTGGATTTTTTTGTTTGGTTGGTTTCTGGGCCACACCCAGCTTGCTTAGTCCTGTCTCTGCACTCAGGAGTCACTCCTGATGTGCACAGAGGTTACGGAAGATGGAATTCAGGTGGACCACGTGTAAGGCAAGTGCCCCATGCACTGCCAGCAGGGGTTAGCTGATGAGGTGGTCCAGCGAAACTGGAGACCTGAGGACTACGGGCTCTGACCCAAGCCCCACTGTAGTAGAAGCAGGAGACATGATATCAGTCCAGCCACAGGAGCTGGTTGGCCAAGTGAATGCTGGAAGGGCACTTGGTCAACCCCTCCCTCCCACCTCACTTCCCATCATCCTCTCCATTTATCTGGTCTTGGTGTCTGATTTAGTACTAATCTATTGTGGAAACAACACAGAAAAAGCGCACACCGGGTGTCTATGCATCCCAGCCCAGTCACTCGGCCATAAGCAACCCAAACACTGCCACTTACCTATACAGTCACCTTTATTAACCTCCCAATCATTGCTCACGGGCATGGGTGCTGCTTCCAGCAACCCTCAGCCAAAAGGGTGGACGGTCTGTGCTTGCCCTTGGATGTGGTGCTGGCAGGCCCCAGGGGGCCCGACGCTGTCCAGGCAGTGGTGGGTTGAAGCTCCAGTCCTTGTGTGTGTAAGGCAGCGTGCACCCTCACCCCAGCTCTCTCCCAGGCCCCGCTCCTTGATTCCAATATCAGCATTCACTACACAGAGGCTGGTGAAACTAGCATCACCATATCCCTTCTAATTAGCTCCCTGATTCGGCCCCACACAAGACCAGGACTATTAAAGATGTTAACTAGGAAAAACACCAATTTTCTCTATTTTTTTATTTGTAGCCCCTTTTAATGATATGCCACAAAAAGACTCAAAACCTCAAGAGTTTTCATATTACAACTACATAAAATATTCCATATTAGCTTACATTAGCTTTGCTGGATGTAGCTTGGGGTGACCTCAAGCACCACTGGGTGGGGGTCTGCGGGAGTTGGCTAAACCCCAGCACCCTCAGGGCCTTACGCTGAATCGCTGGCAACCAGGAGTGGCCTCCCTGCACCTCTCACAGAAACAAAACAGAAAATACACACACACACTCCTTCACTTACCCCAGATCACCGGCTAGTTAGACAAGGGGTGTGTAAGGACACACAGCCACAGAGATGCGCAAGGCGAGATCCAAGAAAGGATGCCTGGGGGCTTCCCTGTACTTTCCTAGTCCCAACAGAAGCCCTTATAAGCCTGGCTAAGCATTCTTTCTAGACGCTTCTTGATAGGCATGACTGACTAATCATATGGCCAATGGTGATCCTGTCCAGGTCCCAGTCCTGCCCTCCTCCCCGGAAGTCAGGAGACTGAACAGGTGGCCCCTAATCACAGGGGTCCAAAACAGCTTCACGTGCAGGTCTTGGAGTTGCCACATTAAGGGAAGCTGAGGGTTGGGAAGGGCTGCTGAGAACAAACAGACACGCTGGCTTTATCTTTCCGTGTCTGAAGGTGTTTCAGAAGCTGTGAACAAGAAACCACATATTGGGGCTGGAGAACTAGTAGTACAGCGGTAGGGGGTTTGCTTTTGCACGATGCCAACCTGGGTTCAGTCTCAGCACCCCATTTGGTCCCCGAGACCTGCCAGAAGTAATTCCTGAGCACAGAGCCAGGAGTGCCCATAACCACCCCCCCAATAAAAGCCCACCAAAACACCAAATCCGTATCTTGACACCTCTGCAGAGTTGCAAATGGTTTCTCTTGAGATCACTACTTGGATGCTTCATTCCAGGACTCCATTCCTAGTGTTAACTGGATCAAAGGCAGAAACTGCCTTTTAAAACAAAGTGAAGATGCCAGAAAGGCAGTACAACTTGACTTGCAAGCATCCAACCCAATCTGATCCCTGAGTACAGAGCCAGGAGTAAGCCCTCAGCAAGGTCTGCTGTGACTCCTTCAAACAAACAAAAACAAAAGGTAAGACTTGCTCTTTAATCCCAGACTTCTTGGACACATCTTGTTTACTTGCCTGTTTCTTTGATGGAGAAACCTGTGTTCTTTCGAATACATTATTTCTCTTCTCTCCTCTCACATCTAAGCATGCTTTGTTTAATAAAAAACTACCTCGCTTCACTAAAATAATAAATAAAAAACAAAGGGTCTTAAGGCATAGGGTATCCACTGCAAAGGACTTTCCTTTTACGTTGTTGTATTAGGGGGCCACGCCCAGCGGAAGTGCTTAGGGCTTACTTCTGGCTCTGAGCTCAGGGATCACCATGGGCAGGTTTCAGGGAACCATAGGCAGTGCTGAGAATCAAACTCCAGGCTGTCCATATGCAAAGGAAGTGCCTTATCCTCTGTACTATCACTTCATCCCTTTTCACTGCTCATACTTAAGGTATGTGCACTACATAATTGTGAGGCCTCGTGAAGCATCTCCAATGCTCTGATCTCCTTAAACTCAGGACGATGGAGGCCAAGCTTGTGACAACAGAAAACAGTGTTGGGAACAGGAGACTGGAGGATCAGTCATACAAACACTCCCACTTGGGGCTTTATTTTTTTCCTTTCTGAATATATCATTATTTTGAAAACATTTCAAGCATAACTAGTTTGCAGAAAACACTGAGTCAAGTAGGCAGAAAAGCCATATATGATGAGCTCCAGAGCCCAGGCCTGGTTAAGACCGAAAGCAAACTAGGTCTGAGGCAGACACAGGCCTCAAGTTCAATCCTCTACACACACACACCCCAGCCCCCCACTGCCGAGTCCCACCCCTAGTGCTGCTGTGCTCATCAGTAATGTCGGAGCACACGAACAACTTCCTCCTCTCCCCACCCAACACTGGGACAAGAACGATGGAAACAAAACTGAGTCCAGTCCCAAAGCATGCCTTTTTGTTGTGTTTTCAAAAACACCACAATAGCGGCATTAAAGGGATTGTTTTTCCCAAAAACACAGACTCTCCAAACATGTCTCATTTCTTATCTGTATGTTCTTGCCCTAACCTAAGATGAATGTCTCCTCTGTGTTTCTCATGGTCAGACTCAGAGCCACTGAGGCCCAGCACTCCACCAGAGGACAGAGGCTAGTTCCTGAGCACAGGTGCCTTTACAAGGACCAAAGGGTCAACTCCTGGGCTGCCCAGAACAGGCACAAGTGACTGCTTTCTTTTTTTCAACACTGCTAGCCCCAAATTTACTTACATCCTATTTCTCACATAGCGGCTACTCCAAAGTAATTAGTAAATTGTTTCCACCTTTGCACAACACTAACATCATTATCCCCAGTTCTACCCATATTTTTCTACTGAGGGTAAATATAAAGATCTTTCTAGCCTTGGAAGGCAAGGCTCCAGCCTATCCAATAACTGTAAACAAGGAGGAAAAAGAGAAATTGGTCCTTTTTTCTCCATGGTCTTATCTTTTAAAATTTTTGCTATCCTAAATCTAATTAAGGATGAAGACAAACACATTATGGTTGCCACATTGAACACTTGTACATTTTATTGAAGTAAATCAGCCATTGTACACATTGCAGCTATGTATTGTTAGTGTTGTATTTTTTCCCATTAACTAATACATGCCCTCATAGATATATTCAATTAGTGTCATCACCATGGGAACAAGATGCTGATTCATCAACTGAAAATTCACTTCTTCTCACAGGATTCAAGTTGTTCTGATTACACAGCAAAAAAAAAAAAAATCGAAATTGAAAAGGAAAAACAAAACCAAAAATAAGGGTGAATAACCATTAGGGCTGTTACACAGACATCATCTGCACTGCAAATAACACAACAGAAAGGCTTCTCTTGAGCTCTGATAAGGGTGTGGACGGGGAGGCCGTGGTGCATCTCAGTTTCTCCATCGGCCGCTTTCATTTTTGGCTACCACAAAACACTCGCTTTCCCAGCCAGCTGCCCCCAAAGCATGAGATTCAGGCCATGCTTTGATTCGGCTCATGGGAAACCACCAGCCCAGGACATTTTCTCTCTTGAAACATTCAAAATGATGAAGCGCCATTATCTGCAGCCTTTGCTTGCCACACTGGGAGTGGTGACGCGGGTGACCAGATGGAACTGTAGGCGCTCAGTTCCTGGAGGGTAGAGGCTTTGCTGGCGGTGGGGCTCTGGTTTTACTGTGCGTGTGTGTGTGTGTGTGTGTGTGTGTGTGTGCGCGTGTGTGTGTTTTAATTCCATCTTTGTTGAATATACTTTTCTATAACAAATAACTGATTCAAAACGTATACTGTTTATATGAATATATTTGTGAATATATATATATGTTAAAATGCTACACAGCTTTGACCACTTGAGAGGGATGGATGAGGGGATGTGGATATCACTTAGATTAAGTCAAGCCCCTGTTAGGGGGCACTGCCAGGCAGTGCACAAACACACGGTTTCCAAGGGGGGTGTGGGTTTCAAATAAATAAACTCAAAGTTTTAACCCAAACCCAAATGTGAAAGGCTTTCTCAACCTGGTCTGTAAGCTGAAAACACAGACCTTGTCGAAAAGTGAAAAAGTGCTTGCTCGGGGTTTTAAAAAAAGAAAAATAAAAGAAAGGAAAACCATTCATAGGCTCCGAAGAGAGGGGTTCGATGGCGGTTTTTCAATGCTCCATGCAGATATTCAAGATGTTGACTGGAAGGAGAAATAAAATGAAAAAAAAGAAAAAGAAAAACCATCCAGTAGGGTGGGAAGGAACCTTGTGAGTCGGGAAGAGGTGAGAGTCCACCTTGTTCTCAATGAATTATCTACAGTACAGTGGCCAGAGGAAAGTACCACCAATAAGACAGCGTGGTTTGCTAAAGCAGCAATGAAAAGTGGGAAACTACAGTAGTTATAGCTTTTTAAAAAATACCCTGCCAACAAGTCCAAAAATCAACAAGCCCTGAAGGTGCTAGAATGCCACGGATGCAGCCACCAGCCACAGACACACCGCGACTGTGTCGTTCCTCCCGTGGCTGTCTCTCTCCTTCTGCTGTCCATAGACGGTCTGTGGGAGGGTGAGAAGTCATGAGGGCCAGCACCAGCAGGAGCCTGGCCTCAGTGACTCTGAGGGATCAGCCCGGCGGGACCAGGAGCACCGTCTGCTCTGCAAGTTCAAAGGACTTGGTAGGTCTGGCGTGCATGCTCTGCAGCCGACCTGAACTCTCGTTCGATTGTGTTAGCAATATCATTCATGAACCATCACGGGCCATTTCTAGAGGCCGTCTGTACCAGGACGCCCAGTGACATAAGGGTCGGCAGTGGTTCAAACTCCAACCGGGAGGGGTCTGAGCATTTTCCTTATATACAAGGGTCTGTGGAGCCCTGCTGGGGGAATTCCTGTGGAGATCATCCCTCGAAGAGGTCTGTAGGTGACGGTCTTCCTATCGCTGGGTTTCTGGAGGGAGGAGGCTGGCGCAGAAGCATAGAACCTGGGTGGGGCGGGGGGGAGCACAGAGGTTCCCAGGTCAGCACAGACGACAGAATCGTGGGGACAATGGGCACCCGGCATGAAGGATGCTCTCTTTGGTCACAAATTAGCTTACAGTTAAAAAGGACCGGGGCGGAGCTGTGGGGCGGGAGAACTGAAACCAAATGCAGCGTGTTGGCTAGAGGGACTCTCGGGCGTGGGGCGCTGTCGGGTACCCGGTGACCGAGACCTGGCGGTGGCTCCTGGAAGGAAAGGGGCAGTTGCATATAAGTGAAAGTGGTTTCCGAGTGAGAACTGGGCAGCCCCTCATTTGGCCTCTGGCTCCGAGTCCTCAGGGCTGAAATGCCGGAGGAGTCGCTGGAGGTCCCGCTGGAGGTTGTCTTGGGCCAGAGCTTCAGGTACATCCTCGAGGTGCTCCAGGTAAACGCGCTTGCCGTGCTGGTCCTTCACCACAGCCCTCTTCTGGGTGCTGGCCTTACTCATGGTGGTCCTTGGGGAGAGCAGAGTAGAGAGGGTTAGTTCCACAAGCTGAGGCTGCCTGGGTGGTGGGGGTGCTGGGAAGATCTGTGAACTCCCCATCTCCCCTCTAGATCCTTCTGCACCTCAGTATTAGCATACGAACAATCTGCTTTGCCTGACTTTGTATGTTTTACTTTGGGGGGTTTGCAGACCATGACTAGCTGTGCTCGGCTTAGTCCTGGCTCTCAGGGATCACTTACTCAGGGATCACTGCTGGCCAGGTCCTAGGGAACTCTATATAGGTGCTGGGGACCAAACCCCCATCAGCCATCTATGCAAGCTAATGCCTTACCCCGTCTCTACAGTCTTTCACCTGTCTGGAAACAGAGTCCCTCCCTCTCCCCTCTGACAAACCCTTCCACTCTGAAATGATGCTCAAGATTCTTGGAACAAGGAGTGTTTTGGCAAACTTTGAGATATGTAGAACCTGCGACAGCATGCTTTCATGGGATCCGCTCAAAAATAAGCCAAATGAAGGCGCTGGATCCTTTAAAACTGGAAGTTCAGTCCCAAGTCCCTTGCTATGGGTTTTTGGGGGAAGGAGAGTGGGGAGAAGTTTGGGGAGGTCCCATCCAACATTGCTCAGGGCTTACTTGTGGCTCTGTGCTAGGGATTATTCCTGGTGGGGCTCAGGGGACCCATATGTGTGTCGGGGATGAAACTAGGCTGTGTCACACGACAAGCACCTTACCCTGCACACTCTCTCCCTGGCTTTCCCTAAGTCCTTTTTGACATTTTAAGGGAATGAATAATCCATGGATTTATTTAAAAAATCCCTTCGCTACCAACGCGTCATTGAAACTTCTAGAAATTGCTCCAAGAAATCTTCCATGCCACACATGTCTCTACATACAGGAAGAGAATCCCTGCTCTTCCTTGGGGAAGTGGCCAGTCCTCTACCACCTTCTGGAAGTTTCATCTGGAGAAGGTGGGGGAAAGGGGAGTAACAGTACCCACCCCTGACCCCAGGAGCCAGAGGACAGCAGGTGATATGTTTGCTTGTACACAACAGTTAGCAAAACATCGTCTGACTTGCTCCATGGAAAACAGATTTGATCTTTTCCAAAGAAGCACGTTTAAGTTTGGTGCCAGATTCAAGACTCCTCATGACGTAGCATCGAAGGAAAGAGGGAATAAGAACGCAGGAGTGAAGAGGGTTGACCCGCTTCGATCCCCAGCATGTCATATGGTCCCCAAGGATTGCCAGCAGTGATTCCTAAATGTAGAGCCAAGAGCAACTCCCGAGCATTGCCAGGTATACCATCCCCTCACCCTAAAAAAAAAGCAACCTCTTCTTAGCACCCCTATATTCTGTATCAGTTTTTGCCTCAAGTCTTTGAAGGGACTGCAGGTGTTCTGAGAGCTGCCTGCACTCTTCCCCACAACTTTGCTACACATCTCAGATAAGAGAAAGGGGTGCCATGACTTTCTATTCTTTCTTTAATTTGCACCTCTATGTGTAAAGGCTTCTATTACCCATGTACCCTCCCAGTTCCACTCACTGGCAAACCCCATTCTGCAGCCCAGGAAGGAGCAAAGAACAGGTGTTACCTGCAAGGTGCTTTTACTGTAGCAACTTAGAAATGGATCTCAGTAAATTTAAGCCACGTTCAAGAAAACAAAAACCAGAAAACCCAAACCCCACTCACTACACAGTGGGGTCCAAGATCCCAGGAGCGATATGGCCCACCACTGCAAGACACACATCTCGCCATCCCCCACCCTCTGACACACAACCAGAGACATTTGCCATGCCCTGATGTTGTTAGGGTCAGTCCTGACACCGTGGAGCACTTAAGAGCAGCCTTGCTTTTTCCAAACAGGCTTCCTTCAGCCCAAACACTTTCAGCATAGTTTTAGAACACTGTGTTCCCTCTTTACTCCTGCGTTCTTATTCTCCCCTTTCCTTCAATGCTATGTCATGAGGAGTCTTGTATCTGGCACCAAACTTAATCAAGCTCCTTTGGAAAGAAGATCACACCTGTTTTCCACAGAGCAAGATACATGATGTTTCACTAACTGTTGTATATCCTCGAGTAGACACATACAAGGCTCTTTCTGCCAAGAGTTGAAAGCCTTTATGGCTCTGGGGTCAGGATAGCCTGGGAGTTGGGAAAAGCAGGTACAGATGCAGAGATTTATGGATGAGAATAATAGATTCACTTATATGCCCCTGGTTGGTGGGGGGGGTGCAGTGAGGAACCGCTTCAGCAGGAGAAGGTTCCTGTTACTGCGATGTGACTCTGCCCCTCTTCTGGTTCTGAGATACCATGAAGGTAAGCTAGGCTGAGTTTACGCCTCAGTAACTGGATAAAATACTTGAAAGTTGAGCACACAGAAAAGTGCTTTTTACTCAGTTCAGACAGAATCGTCAAAGTTCTGTGAGCAATTATGCTCTTTCAGCTCCTAACTGCCACCGCTGCTTTCCCCATGTGTCTGGAGGGCGGATTGGGACAGAACCTTTAATTTCGCTCCTCTAATGACTATGTTCTGCAGACTCAAAATAGCTCCTCGAGTACTATCGATGACAGTCTTCCACTCCTTTTCAATGAAATGCAAAGCACAATAGTAACCAGAATTTCCATTGTGTCTTTCTTTTCTCTGCAAGGCCCCGAGAACATTTTATTAATATGTGCAGAGCTGCTAAGGCTTAGAGAGGGAAGAGAGAGGAGACTGAGGCAAGAATCAGAAGTTTGCACCTTGGACTCCTACGGGAGGCTTGAGCTGACCAGCAGGCCTCACCAGGTGTGCCCTGGAGAGGCACAGAACGGGCTTGCTGGCTGCTTCTCTGAAACTGGCTTCAGTAACAAACGCCCCTACGCCAACATCCCCCAGAAACACTCATCAGGTTCCAGAGGATGGAAGATCATGCTCCTGTGATCAGTCACTCACATGCAACATCATGACACAGTTTGTTAAGGTGACAAAGCAAGCCCCTCTGCAAGAATAATCTCCTGAGGTGGGGCTGAGGGGTAGGTGAGGTCCAAGGTTAGGCTGCTGACCACTGATTAGCTGTCTCAATGCAAGCTCACTAAACAAATTCACACATGGCTTCCGCTTCCAGAGAAAAGGTGCCATTAGATGCTTGGAGGGATAGCGTGCCCAGGAGACTGCCTACTTTACTTCAAATCCTCTTTTTTTTTTTTTTTGCTTTTTGGGTCACAACAGCAATGCTCGGTGTTACTCCAGGCTTTGCTCACAGGAATTACTCCTGGCGGTGCTCAGGGGACCATATGGGATGCCGGGATTGAATGGGGTCGGCTGCATGCAAGGCAAATGCACTTCCTGCTGTGCTCTTGCTCTGGCCCCTCTTATCCTTTTTTAAAGCATCAGTGAAACACAGGCATGCCATGGGGACAGAAATCTAGCAAGACAGCAGCACTGGCAGCTCCCCAAAAAGTTGAAGGACATGTGTTGGAATGTGTAGTATCCTTCCTTTAAAACTGGAAACCTTCTCCAAGATGTTAGTTTGCAAACCAGCACTTCACGCCAACCCAAACCTTTTAATGACTGATCCATCCTCTTTCAAGATTTCTTTTCTACTAAGCTGGGAAAGTGGACCTTCAGCTGGCTACCTGTGTAACTCAGAGCCTGAAGCAAGGGAAACAGGAAATCAAAAAAAAAAAAATCAGAAAGACCATTGATTTTTATAATGACCTGCGACTTGGCTTAATCTAGAGCACAAAAGAGATACATTTGAAAGGAGAAACAAAAACAATCTTTTAGAAGTGCATCTCAGTGTGGTGTTTTCTAGGGAGAACTGTGATTTTTTTTAAAAAAATGTGGTTAATTGCCATCCACATTGGTTGATGTGATGGCGCACTCTCTCCCTCACCCTCTCCTTTGCTTAGTTCAGACTAACGATAAATATCACAAACAATGGCAAAACCAGAGAGCAAATAAAGCCCAAGATGCGTCAGTTGGATAATTTAGTTTCTGATCATTCAATGCCGCTAGCTGTCAAAATATAAAGAACTAAAATGACTTGAATAAGGAGTGTTTCATGCACTGCAGAAAACATAGAAACATGTTTTTGTGCACACAGTGGACGGCTAGTGTTTCACATCTAACTGCAAAATGTTTTGACAGCAAAAATGAGTGTTTTGTGGCTGTTTGCATGCATGCACTGTGATGTAGTCAAAAGTCCTAGTGCCAGATGTATTTCAGAATTCAGATTTTTCACCCCTTTGGGGTTTTTAGAATGGATATAAGTCATCTATGCTACTATTCCAGTACTTCAGCTGGGGAGAGCCTGAATGTTCTATGGATAGCTGCTAATGTAACTACAGCAAAAATGTGAGCTTGAGGTAAGATAAAAATTTTCCCAGTATTAGAGCTTCCGGTCAATTTGGATTCCGTTTTTGCCCAGGATTATCTTGACACTGGATTATAAACCCTGTTCTGGTTTTCAGGATTCTTGAGTTTTTGGAATCATAAGGATTTATGGACTTGTCACTTGTGGATACATTTCCTAACCACTGGAAATTTAAAAAGCAGAAATTTAAATAAGCATGATACCACGTATGACTAAACTCACATCTGAATTTTCTTCCATAACTATTGTTGGGAAAACATGCAGATATTAACAAAAGTAACTTGAAATGTGTCTCTTTTCCCATATTAATTAATGCTTTTAAGTAAGAAATAGAATCATTCTCCAACAGTATAGTTACTGATCTGATTTGGAACAATCAGTGACCCCTACTCATCTGGATGTTTACTTGAAAAATAAACATAATTTGGGGGTCAGTTTAGGGCCACTCATGGTGGTGGTGGGGGGCTACTCCCTGTTCTGCGCTAGGGGACTGTGCAGCGATCAAACAAAAAGGGTAAATGCCTCAAGCAAGGCAAGCATCTTAACCCCTGCTCTATCTCTCCAGCCTCTCATCTGGATTTTCTAAAGGCCTTAAAGTTAGGCATATGGCTTAATAGTAGAATATACTGCATCTCACGTTCAAGGCCCTGGGTTTAAGCCCCCAATTATTTTTTTCAACAAAGCTCTTCAGGTGACCCAAATGAACACCCTAAGCAGAGGAAGTATTGCTCTCTTGCGTACATTCTAGAAACAGGAAATTACTCTTTGTGGATTCCACACCTTCCATGGATATGCATATGGGATGACATGATGGAAAATCATTTTTCTCTGACATGAAGTGAACACAAAACACACACACTCACAAACCAGAGGAAATGTTTGCAGCTATACCTCTTCAAAGTCATCTTTGGCTGAAGGAAGGTCAGTGGCTAAGCTAGAATCCCCTAGATGCTTCTCCATCCTCTCTCCATGGACCAGCAGTGGTTTTCACCACCTTGCTGACTCTGCGGCCTTCCACGGGTTCAGCCTGAAAGTGGGAGGTGCTGGACAAAAGGCTGGGCTCACACAGAGTTACCTGATGAGTGAAGGACAGGCGATATAGTTTCTGACTGCCAGAAAGTAAGGAGGACCCTGGTGCTCATGCTCACATGGCAAGCACAGGTGTCCCGGATCTCCCCTCTTGAAAAGTGTCACTGGGGCTCTCTCTGCCTCTGGAGAAGCCTGGTCTCTGCTCTCTCTCTCTCTCTCTCTCTCTCTCTCTCTCTCTCTCTCTCTCTCTCTCTCTCTCCTCTCTCTCATGTGCTTTTCTCTCTCTCTCTCTCCTTCTCTTTCTCTCCCTCCTCCCCTTCCCCAAAAACCTCCAAATAAAATCTACTTTTACTTCCAAAATAAAAAAGTAATGAGGACACATTTTTTTAATGCTTTGGGGTAAAGGAAAAAAACGATAACCTATACTGTCATCTCCTGAAAACAATACTTTGGGGAAAAATGTAGTTGGGGGAACAATGACAATTAAAAAAAAGTTATAAAACCAGTTGGTGACGTCCCTGTAATCATTCTATCTAGAGAGTCGCTCTAGAAAAGTTGACCACTTCCACGGCAGTCATGGGAACGAAAAATGCAGGACTTGGTGCCTGAGAAACAGCTCAACACAGTCTGTGGGTAAACTCTTTCCTCACCTTAAATTAACTCAACACAGATAAAAATTAAGCCCTCTCCAAAATGGGGGCTCCTGCAGATACTGAAAAAGCAGCAGATTTTTTGGTTCTCGTGTGTCTGTCATAGAACAAAATGGGGGAAGGGTGGTCAGAATGCAAAGTGGTGAAAATTTACCCCATCAGCTAAAACAGACACTCAACATGTTCTCAGAAGAAAAAAAACAAAACACAAAAGAAATAAAAGCACAGTAAAGGAGTCTTCCGGAGCTGAGCTGGTGACCTCGGAGAGGCAAAGATAGATTTCTTTCAGATTCCTACGGAATTTCTTCCTACTATACTGCCTGCCCAGCAAGTGGGACTCGGGTCTTTCCAAAACTCCCTAACCCTCGGGTTTGTGGCGTGCTCAGCTTTGAATGACACTGAAACAAAATTGGAAAGGATCAAGACAATGAGGATGATGGCCACCAATGTTCCTGATGGGTGATGAAGACTCCAACAAATGGTGAAGTCAAAGAAAGCAGATGGTAGTGCCAGTGGGAAGGGGAGATCACCATGGCGAGAGCCTGGGGGACTTCCTCTGACTGCTGGGTGTCACTCTTCAATACCACCCGCTTAATGACTTTGGGAGTATCCATCCCGTCTATATGCACCGGTCCTGGGGCGTCCCTCATGGTGATCTCCTCTGTCTCGGTGCCATCGGGAGAGACAAACCGCCGAATTATTTTCCTAGTGACCTGAAAGACATTTGGATTCTGTGTATGTGTATGTGTGTGCATTTATTTTTAAATTTGATTATATCACCATGAGATATACAATTACGAAAGCTATTCACGATTGGGTTTCAGTCGCAGTATTCCAGCACCCCCATCCCCTCCACCAGTCACCCTTCCCAACTCCAATGCGACATTTGGATTCTTTTGATGCTGGATGTTCCCAGGTAAGAGAGCTGGGTGTGGGCCACGGAGGTAGGCCAGGGCGGTCAGCCCTGGGCAAGTGCTGCCCTACCTTCTTCACCACCCTATGCCCGTGCTCATCCCGTGGTACTCTTCCTCTGTGTGGGACTCCGGGGGAATGTAAGGCAAGTGTCGCCTAAGCCATGGAGAGAAACAGCCTGTTCAGCCTCTGGTAGGGCTGTGAAAACTTGCGCCCCAGGGCTGGTATGTGAGCAAGGTTAGATAGACGGAACATTCCAGCAGCTGTCAGGAAGCATGGCTGAGTGGCCAAATCCTGTCCAGTAGTCCATTTAAAACCAAACAAAAGGAAGCCAAAGGTGGATGAGAGCATGCTTAGGAGAGGCTGAGCAGAGTTAGATCAAACTGGAAAGAAGCTAAAATCAACAGGTGTGAGGGAGAGCGAGAACCGGTACTAGAGGTGGAAAGGACATGGGCTGCATTTCTCACAGGGACACAGGGGAGAGGGAGGGATTCTGCTTTTCCAGTGACCATGCGGGCTATACTAAGGAGCATGCCGGGACTGGGCGCTCCACTCGAGGTGCTTTGTCGTTAAGGGGTGTAGGACAGAATTGTCCCTGGCAAACGTGCAGTGACTCGGCAACTAGTACCTGAATGATCACGCCCGGTGACCACCCTGGTGGTGACCAAAATAACTCGCCTCCTCATCGGAGCTCACCTCCAGCTCACCTAACTCCTTGATGAGCTCCTAGGGGGAATTACGGAAGCATCATTGGGTTCTACTGTTCTCAAGGGAACTACCTTCACTAGATAGACTTCCTGTCCTAGCTTACCCCTTTCTTTTCTCAGTTTTATTTCCGAGACCTTAGGGCTGGGGGATGAAAAGCCAACACCCTCCCAAACTTCACTTAGAAGATAAGTCCAGAATAGGATTCTGAGAGGTGTGTGAGCACCAGACTGACAAAAGTCTTTTTAGAAGAAACTAGTTTCTTCTTTCCCTTTCTTTTGAGTTTTTAAGCCAAAACTCAGTGGTGCTTAAGGCTTTACTCCTGGCTCTGTGCTCAGAGATTATTTATGGTGGGAATCTTGGAACGATAAAATAGTGCCAGGGATTGAACCAGAGTTGGTTTCATGCAAGTCAAGCGCCTTAACCCTGCCATCTCTCTGGCCCCTGCATGAATTACATCTTGTGCCCTGAGAAATAACTGTATGTTAATGCAGAGCCTAAGCACCAAAAAAATTCTTAGGATCCACTGGTATTATCTTGGGTGTCGACCTGGCTTAGAATCGATGGTTAACCAAAGATAGAGAAATGTGAGAATTCTTGCAGCAGAACTCTGTGCAGGAAGTTAGCACATTTCCTGTAGCTATCTGGCCATAGTGCATCTTCCTGGGATAAGGGAAAAAGGCAGCGGAGGGAGAACTTTAGACTTCAGTTGCAAAAGTAGAGAGCTCAGAGGCAAATCCGACAATACAATACGTCACATTTTAGAGAGCATATGGCTCTATCCCCATATATAGAATAACTACCTCTCCAATGGAATGCAATTAGAGGGGCAAAAGCCCTAAATTTTTCAGGAGAGCTTAAAATACTCAGTATATTTTTATAGTCTTTCAACTCAAAGAAAATATGCAAATTTGAGACCAAATTATGTGCTAAATGCATGGAAGAAGTTACAAGCTTAGAAATATGGTTAGCAAGAAAAGATGATACAAATAGGAACTTCAAGTTAGGGTCATGAGAAGTTCAGAGTCCAAAGAGGAAGCTTATGGGAGAGACTAGAATTTTACATAGAAAATCAGCAGAAAGACCCCTAGTGTATGGAATGCAGTCGAAAGATTTTATATATATATTATAAGTGATGCATGGTCACTGCAGGAGGGTCACCGTACTTAGGCTTACGGTTAGTTAGGGTCAACTCCAAAAACTTTAAAGTTCAAACTGCATCCATGAAATTATATTATTTATCTTAGGGCCACACACCTCCTAGCAGTGCTCAGGGATTATCCTGAGATATTATTTTATCTTAGGGCCAACCTAGCAGGGGCTCGGGGTTCTACAAGGTACCAGTGGATGAAACACCAGGCTCAGCCATGAGCAAGGCAAGCACCCATACCCATGTATATATCACCTGCCCCTCCATGAAACAATTTTATGATGATTCATTTTTGCGAGCCGTCTCAGAGGAGAAAAATTCATGCCAAGGCAAACTTGAAGTGAAAATAATTTTATGGGAAGAAGTCACTACTTAAGAGACCTGTCAAGGGGCCGGAGGCGATAGTCCAAAGCAGGTAGGGCGTTTACCTTGCATGGCTGGCCTGTGCCCAGCCCGGGTTCGAGTACTTGGCATCTTATATGGTCCCCCCGAGCACTCGCCAGGAATGATTCCTGAGTGCAGAGCCAGGAGAAACCCCTGAGCGCTGGGGGTATTTAGACCCAAAAAGAAAAAAAAAACAATGGGGCCAGAGTGATAGCCCAGTGGGTAGGGCGTTTGCCTTGCACACAGCCAGCCACGTGCCTGCCCGGGTTCAATCCCCGGGATCCCATATGGTCCCCCAAGCACCGCCAGGGAAGATTCCCTGAGTGCAGGCCAGGAGTAACCCCTGAGCATTGCCGGGTATGACCCTAAAAGAAAAAAAGGACCTGTCAAAACAGACCATGGACACCTCTGCTGGGAGTCACCGCAGCAGTCCCAATTTCAGTAAAGCCCCGGAGCCGGAGCTGACCTCAAAGTAAAGCTAATCACTAATCAGGGGACTAATGAAAACCTGCGCACTGGCTGCAAAATATGTTTATATCGCCTTTTTTCCCCAATCCCCCAAAGGGTTTTTTTTTTTTTTTTTTTAAATATTTTATGTGAGAATTCATCCCTTTACTACTGACCTGTATACTGTCTCCTCTCTACAGGGCCTTGAACACCTTAGGCCACCCATCTTGGCCGAGGTCCTAGCTGGGAATCATAAGTTTGGAGTTTTTCCTATTGTTGGTTTGTACTGTTTTTTTTTTTTTGCTTTTTGGGCCACACCCGGCAATGCACAGGGGTTACTCCTGGCTCTGCACCACAGGAATCACTCCTGGTGGTGCTCAGGGGACCATATGGGATGCCGGGGATTGATCCCGGGCCGGCAGGGGCTGCCACGCAAGCAAGCAAACGCCCTACCGCTAGGCTATCACTCCAGCCCCTGGTTGTATGTTATCTGTGTTAACTAAAGCATTTTGAAACTTCGCGGATTCTGAAGTGTCTTTTCTCTGTCCGCCAGCCACCGTTTACCTGGGGCACAAGTTCCTGACCCTGCTCCCCCAGAATTTTGTGCCGGGCGCCAAAGTAGCCCTCCGCAGTTATCGAATCTTAGAAAGGAAAAAACTAATATGGGATTTACTTTACATTAAAGTTATATTCAGACTCTCATTTTGGGGAGGTAGGGGGCCACATTCAGCTATATTCAGAGTCACTCCTGGTGGTGTTCAGGGACCAATCAGTGCCAAGGAAAATCTGGGTCAACCACAGGCAAGACAACGGAAATCTGATTCACTATCTCCCTCTGATCCCTTCACATCTGTAGAATTGTTTAGAAGCCAAGACTTTTTGTGCCCTCCCCTGCTCTCAAGGTTCATTCTGACCCAGGAGTTCCAAAGAATAAAAGTGAAGCCCCCAGCTAAAAGCCAAAATATGAACCACTGAAGTAATTTTTTAGAATAAAATTGGGCTAGAAGTCCCTTGAAGGCAGTGTGTCTTTCTTCACAATGTCAAGAACTCAATGATAAATGAAATGCTTTTGCTGCAATCTCATGCTACTCCAAGTTTTTCTCCCATGAACGTTTTTATTCAATTTGGTATTCCCTGTTATAAGCTATTTTCAAAGCGTAGGGCGTCTGAATAACAAGCTTTTCTTTATTGTCCCACTCAAATATCTTAGGAGGTGGAATTTTCCAACAAGTTCTGGAATTCTCTAAAAGGCACAGAGTAGTTTGTCTCCACTTTTGTGGAGAAATAATTGACTAATCTTATTGTGTAAGACTAACTCAGATGGGGTGTCCACTTATATGTAGTTGTACATATTTACACATATTATGAAGTTACCTCAACAAGTCATTAACAACACCTTCTCATGTAAGAATAAAGGGAAAAAAAAAGTTTTCTCCTCATTCCTACTCTTTTAGATTCTTGTCTCCTTAACAACCCTTCCAGAAGAGAAAGCTCAGTTTACCCTCACCACCTGCATGTGATCATTCCTAAGTTTTCTGAAGGCCCATCAATTTTTTTACTTCCCGGACTTTTTCTGGAATAAAAAGGGAGTTAACGATTGTGTCCATGCCATAAAAATGTAAAGCTTATTG
>JAJIBD010010118.1:0-55727 GCA_021461705.1 Cryptotis parvus | reverse complement strand
TTCTCTGGGCTCCTCTGAGGCTCCATCTTGAGTATTACATCAGTATCCTTCTGTATACCTGAATAAGATCCAGTAAGACTGATTAATAATGGCATAAAACTGATCTTACTGGATCTTATTGATCCAGTAAGATCGGTCTTACTGGATCTTATTTATGTATAGAGAAGAAGATCCAGTAAGATCAGTCTTACTGTATCTTATTCATGTATACAGAAGAATTTGATGCCTCTTGTATCAAACTCTATTTATCTCTTATTAGAAAAAGAAAGATATTTTGGAGTTACATTCTCTGTTTCACTAGAATATAAGAGGGGCTTCATATAGCTTCTCTGTAAAGGAGCTTTATAATGCTTCTGACAAGAATCAAATGACTGAAATGAGATGTAGTAGCTTTATAGATAATTGACTTCTGCTGCAAACCCCAAGTCAAGAAGCATTACGAGTTAAAAAATTAATTTGTATAGATTAATTTTCTCTCTTGGGTATTAGATTTCTTTCCATTTCTAAACAATTTTGACATGGGTTTGCCTTATAGAACTCCCAGGTTTTCTGATCCCAATATGGGACCAACATTTAAGTACAGCCTTTGCTCAGTTCTATTGTGTCCTCTTCATGCATTTATATCTTTTGTATATAATTTATACAATTATTTCATACAACATGTACTTGGCTCTGTTATCACTTTTCTTTTTTTTATTTCTGCTCTGTCTCTCTATCTCTCTCTGTCTCTCTATCTCTCTCTGTCTCTCCCGCCTCCTCTTCTCTCTCTTTTCTTGCTCAAAACCTTAGGAAAATGTGATAACTGTAGAGTAAAGACAGATCTTATTTGAACAGACTTGCACAAGACGTCATTTGTGTGCACTGCCCTGATTTACATGCTCAGAAATCTGGCACGCCAAGATTGAGATAAGTGAGTACACTCAGATAATAAAAAGTGTTCAGGATAACATGCTTTAATTTGTCACGGAATGGTAAAGATTTTTCATGAATCAAATTCCAACAGAAATGTGGAGTCACTGAATTTGAGCAATTAACTGACTCGAGATTGTTTCAAAATTCTGTTTTTTAGATTTAAGCAATCAAAATTATTTGAGCCATATTAGCTTAAATATCACAAAGATGCAAAATGTATGTTAAACATACAATTAAATATAGACAAATTATTGATTACTAGAGGGCATTTCTAACTAGAATTTCAGGAAAGTAGGATGGGGAAAGCTTTCTTTGACCAGGACCACTAGGAATACTTATAACATCGTTTGGGAACCATATCATACAGGCTGTGGGAAACTGGCAGCATGAATGTCCGTGGCATGAGGCTCCAGGTTAATTAGATGAATTAACAGGATTTAGCCCTCAGCTATATGTACCCTGTCCCTTCAGTAAAGCTTGATAAGGAAAAAAAAAACATGCATTTTACACTTCTTATTGAATAAAGCTATTTATTGTTTTATGCCACTATTTTGGGGCCTAAAAATTCAATTGATGTGTTAAAAGTATCTATGGTTAGGATAACTGGCTAATTTTGAAAAAAAAAATTCTTATTTTTTCCTTTGATTTTATGGCAAATTCTATCTGTTTTTCTGGTTTAATCTTGACTCTGTGCTACAGAGGGGATAACTCCAGTGTGCTCAGGAGAACGTGCACAACAATGCTGGTTTAATTATGTGTGCAAAGAAGGAACTTGAACTCTTGTATTATTTCAGTTGCCAAAGAAGGTTTAATTAATTTGTTAAAATTTTCTTTCCAGAAAAGAAATATCTTGGCTGTAAATCTTTTTTTTTTATCTATTTGCTTTAGGGATAGACCTAGCTATGTTCAGGGTTTATGTATTGCTCTGTTTTCCCAGAACTCTATTCAGGGGACCAAAAACGGGTGTTGGGATCAAACCCTCATCAATTACATGTAAGGCCAACTCCCTACCTACTGTTCTTCCATTCCAGCACTTTGACTATGAACCTTCTGTTTAAAAACATGATAATGAATAACACTGTATTTTCATAAAGTTAGTTAATAAAAATTGTGTTAGTTGTATTAGTTCACTTGCTCATTTGATCACTTGACATCCAGTTATTCATCGATTTGCTTGAGCAGGCATCACTGATATTTCCATTTGACCCTACCACATGCTAGTGTAGCCCAATAGCATCTGGTTACTTCAGGAATACAAAGAGCCTCAAACCGTTCATTCAGGGTCTTGACAAGGAAGTCTTACCATCTTGTAGGTGAGCGGCCACATGATCATTTGACATCCCGTGGGATCAAGTCGGTAACACCTCTAGTCCAGCGGTCATCTCCCAAATCGCATTACATGTCCAGCCTATCTGATCTCAATGCCTTGGCAAAGAAGACAGCGTCCCTGACTCTGGATCAGCGACTGAGGTCGGAGCTCCAGATTCCCTTCTCCTCACTTGAGTGAGGCGTAATATTCCAAGCATAGCTCTTTTGATTCCTCTTTTGGGAGACCCGAATAGCATTCACATCCTTCTTTCGTAGGGCCCAGGTCTCTGAGGCATATGTTAATGCAGGGACAACAGTGGAATTGAAGAGATGTGCTCAGAGCCTGAGGTTCTTTGTCTTTTTAGCTATTTCTTCGATGCCTTTGAAGGCATTCCATGCTGCTCTCTTCCTCCTGGCGCAGCTCAGGTTTTAAGCCGTTCATCATGTTGAATTCTTGACCTAGGTACACATAACTGCTGCATTCAGAGATGTTTGTTCCATTGAGAGTGAATGGGACCTCTGGAACTACCTCATTTTTCGTGAATATAGTTTTGCTGAGATTCAGCTGTAGACCTATCTTTCCACATTCTCGGTCTAAGTCAACCAGCATTTGTACCGCTTGGCTAATTTTTGGTGTTATTAGAACAATGTTGTCAGCAAAGCGCGGCGATTTAGTTGCTGGCCATCTATCTTCACTCATATTCCTTCCCATTCTAATTGTTGCATGATGTTCTCAAGCTGTAGAGTTGAAGAGTTCTGTAGCACTGAAGAGTTGTATTAGTTAATAATAATACAAAAAAACATAATTAACTAGTTTTTTTCTTTAAGTCTACAAAGTGTGTCCAATTTAGATTCCCTAGAATTTGAATGAAAGTGCTTAAATATACACTGATTTTGTCTAATTTAAAGTGATACGATTCATAACATGATTCAAGGAAATTATATACTTTTCCTTAAATGAGTTTATTTAATTTTATATTTTTGTCTTTCTGTGTCATTATGGTGATGCTCAGAGGTTACTAATGGCCCTGCTCTTAGGAATTACTCCTGGTGATGTGCAGGAGATTATAATGGATGCCAGTTTTGGAACTATGATGGACTGCCTCATGGCAAAACCCCTACCTACTGTACTATTGCTCCAAGCCCCCTTTAAATAATTTCAGAATGGTATGTTTAAACTGTGTTTTGTAATATTGATGAGCATGTGTTTGTTATAAGTCAACTTTCCTACAATAATATTATGAAATATCAACAATATTTCTTTTTATTCATCATTGTTAATATTGTTTTGTCCACTCTATTTGTGATCAAGGACCATATTTTGCTTATTCTTAGGGATCAGCACCAACAATGTTTGAGGGACAATATGGTTCTAGAAATCAAGTCTGGGTCCTTTGCATGTAAGGCATAATCCCCAGACATTTGCAACATCTCGTCATCCCGGGCTTCTTCATTGGTTTTAGTTTACATCCATTCCATTAACGAATGCCTTTTTAGAATGTTAAGGATGATATTACTAAATGCTTTAATTCATCACACTTAATTTTTAAGACAAATAAGTTTTGTGGGTTGTATTGATAATACGAAAAGGAAAGGCAATTGTCTTACAAGTCTTTGCTCCTGATTTTATTCTTGTCACCAGATATGGTTCCTTGATTCTTGAGTGCATAGCCAGGAGTGTGAGCACCATTGAGTGTGAACCATGTAACCAAAAATTGTAACCCCAAAATTGTCTTTGTACCATAAAAAGTTTTGCCATTTATTTAAAATGTAATTAAAATAAATTAATCCAAAAGGCTAGATATGTCTAAAAAGCATTTTTACAATTCAATGAACTGTTAATCACATGCTTGAGGCATGATTGTCTTAATTTCACATAAACATGGTTGTCCACTGATATCCACACATAATAAATAGGTTGGTAAAAACTTGAAATTGTAATAAAGCCTAGATACAATCTTCCCAGGAAAATAATTCCACAATCAGACAACTAAATATTTTGCTTTGTTGGTGAATGATGACACCAATGGACATAATAACCATGCATTTACTATGATTATTTCTGAACTGAGAATTCAAACATTACATGAATATCAATCTATATTAAACATAAAATATTCAAAAACAGGGTATAGTATAAAAATGCTTAATTATTTTAAAGAGTGTGAAAAATATAATCCAAATTTGTATAATGTAGTTGATCCCATGCAAAACACTGGAAAAAGATTTGTAAATTTGTTGGTCATAGTTTCTACAGATCTAATGCTCATCTGGGTATATTAATTATGTTTGATGCTTATGTGACGGGCAACTGCTAGAAGACAGAGTTTTACAGAAGGTGGAAACTTATTTAGTTTTTGAGTCACTCATGGTGTCGTTGCAGGAAGTTTCTGTGGTGCTGGGGATTGATCTAGAGCTTTCACTAAGAAGGCAAGCACTATACTCTTTCCAGTCCCGAAAACATAAAGGTTTCTTTTTGTTTTATTTTATTACTTTCTAATCTGTTTGTACATTATATTTTTTCTCTACCAGTATTTTTCAAATACTAGGGCCAGGATTTTGATATATAAGCCAAAATCACGAGAACTTGTTGAACATTCTACCCTTTCTTCATCAGATTACGTTACAAAGAGAACAAGTACAGATGTAGATAAACTTTCATCAATTAATAGCATTTTATATTGGTACTATGCTAAAAATATTGTCTATGTTTTGTTCATTTGCTTTTTTGCATATTTGGGACTAACACTAGTTAATTCTGTTTACATAATTAATAACTAATTTTATGAAAATATAGTGTTATATATTATCATACATATCATACATATTGTACAGCCGTTTAATACATGTAAGACACTCTATTCCAGATGCATTTACTTTGTTTTCAACTAGTTAATAAATGCAATTTATGTTTGACTAATGTATTAATAAATTATAACTTATTTTTTTTTTATTTTTGGTTCACACCCGGCAATGCTCAGGGGTTTCTCCTGGCTCTGCACTCAGGAATTACTCCTGGCGGTGCTCGGGGACATATGGGACCCGGGGATCGAACCTGGGCCGGCACTGGCCGGCCACGTGCAAGGTAAACACCATACCCGCTGTGCTATCGCTCCGCCCCTAAATTATAACTTCTTAGGACACATTGTACTAAGAGCTCTCAAAGTCAATATTGAGGGTCAAAATATAGAGCATTTGTCTTGCCAGTGCCTGACCCATGTCCAATCCCTGACATCCTATATGATCCCCTGAGCAATGTCAGGAGTGATACCTGTGTAGAGAGCCAGGGGTAACCCATGAGCATGATGGGTGTGGCCCCAAAACAAAACAAACATGAAAAAAGACTGAAATCTGCCCTAACAAAGTAAAGTATATTGGCTTAACAGAATACAAAACAATGCTTACTTAAATTATGACCAATGATAATTTTGCTGGCTAACTTTCTCAGACTGAAGTGTACTGAATGTCAGTTTGCTATTTTCTCCTTTTTTTGTTTCTTTTGTAGGCACTAGCAAGCCTGTATTATTTTTGATACAGCAAATTTTCTTCATAGTTTACCCTATTTTCCATTGAAGTCAAAATGAAAGTACTGTAAATATGAGTGGTCCTTGTAAATGATTTCCTCAAAAACTTTTGGCCTAGTACCGTTTAACAAGAAAGTTGTTATTAGTTGTTATAGATCCAAAGGTCACCAAAAATGCTTAATAGTACATGTGGGGGGACAAAAGATCTAGGTTCAGCAACTAAAACTTACTTTTATGATGGTGACAGAATGCTCTTATTTTTCCAAACTGTGTTGCTGCTTTGACAGTCTGCTGATAGAAGCAGTTATGAGTTATGACCGTGGTGGGTTTCCATTAAGACTTGGATTCTCTCTCTGTTAAAGGAACCAGCAAAGCAGAGGATCCAAAATAGTACTCAAATATACAAGTGTTTTCAAAATCTAATGCTGCATTCAATGCCAGAAATAGAAGTAAAACCTTGCCTGCCATCCCATGTAATATTCAGATTCTAATGAAAGGCAACTTGTGGCATCTTTCAATCCTCATCAAACTGCTAAGAGTTTGATGGCAATATTTATATCACAGATTAGTCTTCTATTAAGATAAAATTTACCTGACTACTCTGTCATGTATTAAGCAATATTTTGTTTGATTTGCTCTTTTCTGCTGAAGTCTTTCAAAGTCAGTTTGGTAATCCATGTATCAGATCATAGCATACTGAGTATATACTCAAGCATGTTGACTATAGCATGATTAAGTAAAAGGTGGCTTGATTCATACACTTAAACAAATGACTGTACTGAACAAATGGGTAACTTTTGACCTAATTCAGCACTGCCCATGTGACTCCTAGAGCTGATCAGTCCATGTGTGTTCATTTGACCCTTTGTGTATTTCTTTATCTCATTCTCTTTGACTGACTCAGCTGGAAGGCAAGCTGAGTCAAAAGCTATGCAAATCCACATAGCTTTAGTGTGCTAAACTGACAGACTAATAGTGTTTGATTAGTAAATGCTAGATTGCTTTTTACCTTTTGCCAACCTCTCACCATTTGTGCTATTCCCCATCCCTAGAAACCACATTTTTACTCTCTGCTCCAGTGTTGTTTACTATTGTTTTTCTTTTTTAAAACTTTTATTATTATACCACCATGAGACATACAATTACAAAGGTGTTCACAATTGGTTCTTGGTAATACAGTATTCCAGCACCCATCCCTCCACCAGTGCCCCATTTCCACCACCAATGTACCCCACCCCCTCCCGCCCACCCCCAGGCTGCCACAATAGCAGGTAGCCTCATTTCCTCTGTTTCTCTCTCTGTCTCTCTCTGTCTCTGGATCTCTCTCCCTCTTCTTTTACACATTGTGGCTAGCCCTGCAGATGTTTAGAGTTTAAAACTTAGGTCTCTTTGTGTATATTCAATGGTGAGTTTTAATCTGCTATTACCATTTCACATTTAGTAAAACACTGGTATCTATTTATATCCTATTAATGAATGCAGTCATTCTATATCTGTCATTTTCCTTCTGACTAATTTCACTCAGCATGATAGTCTCCATGTCCATCTATTTGCAGGTAAATTTCATAATTTCACTTTTCTGACAGCTGCTTAGTATCCCATAGTGTAGAAGAACCACAGTTTCTTTAGCCAGTCCTCTGTTCTCGGGCATTTAGGTTGTTTCCAGATTCTAGGTATAGCGAATAGCGCAGAGATGAACAAAAAGTACAGATAGTGTTTCTGCTATGTGTTTTTCAGTCTCTTGGGTATATTCCCATGAGTGCTATTGCTGGATCAAATGGGAGTTAAATATCTAGTTTTCAGAGGAATGCCCATATTCTTTTCCAAAAGGGCTGGACCAGTCGGCACTCCCACCAACAGTGGTTGAGAGTCCCTTTTTTCCCCCACATCCATGCCAGCACCGGTTGTTCTTGCTGTTTTGGATGTGTGCTAGTCTCTGTGGTGTGAGATGGTACCTCATTGTTGTTTTGATTTACATCTCCCTGATGATTAAAGATGAAGAGCACTTTTTCATATGCCTTTTTGGCCAGTTGAGTTTCTTCTTTTTGGAAGCTTCTGTTCATTTCTTCTCCCCATTTTTTGATGGGGTTGGCTGTTTTTTTCTTGTGAAGGGCTACCAGTGCCTGATATATCCTGGATATTAATCCCTTGTCAGATGGGTATTGGATGAATATCCTTTCCCACTTTGTGGATTGTCTTTGTGTCTTGGTCACAGTTTCTTTTGAGGTGCAGAAGCTTTTCAATTTTACATAATCCCATTTGTATATCTTTGCTTCCATTTTGCTTGGTCAGTGGTGTGTCGTTTTAAAGATACTTTTAATTTTACGTGTGAAACCCATAGAAAGGGTATGACCAGGTATGCTGATCCAGAGACTCACACACACGGGCAGAGCTGCTACTTGCTCTCCCTGTGCCCAGCTGATCAAGAGACATCCGGGAGGGATTGCAAGTTCTAGCCCAGGCCCGTCACCAAAGCAGAGTCTCCTACTCCATGAGGCCCACCATTTTCCACATCCAGACCCCTCTGCTCAGAGTTCCACCTAGCAGAACAGCTGATCACAGCCCAGCTTGACTGGTTCATCAATAATTGCTCGAGTTTTGAGGTAACTAGTAGAGTATCCCACCTGCACAGCAGAGCCTGGCAAGCTATCCGTGTCGTATTTAACATGCCAAATACCAGTAACAATTATAGACCTGATTCCCATGACCTGATGGAATGATTTGAGGCTCTTTATGTCCCTGGAGCGATGATGCCCTCCCGGCTATCTCACATGTGACAGGACGTATTGAGATGTTACTGGTGCCTGCTTGAGCAAATTGATTATATACGGGAAGACAGTGATACATTGATGCCCATATAAATTGTCACTCTCTTGTCTTGCCTATCATACTTAGCCAAAGCTTTCAAAGTTCATCATATTATGTCAAACAAATTTGTTTTCATCTCTGACTTATTATACCTAATGGTGAAATCTGCAGGGAAGTGCAAATATTTCTTCACTGCCTTATTTTCTTATATAACATACGTGGAATTGTAGATCATGTTATAACTTTCAAGCATTTTATAAGTGCCTCTATATTGTTCTCCATAGTGAATACAAACAAATTTCAAACACACCAACACTTCACAAGCTTTATCTTCATCCTCAACAATACTTGCATTCTCTTTCAGTTCTGAGTGGAGCCATTCTCAGAGGTTTGGGCTGATATTCCATTGCAACTTTATTTTTGCAATTCCCTCATGGTAAGTGTTATAGAGCATGTTTTCATGTGCTGTTGAGCATTTTTATTCCCTCTCTGGAAAAACTCTCTCCTCCATTGTTGTGCCATTTGAATGATTTTATTTGTTACTTGGAATTATTTTAATTCTTATTTTTAAAATTTTGTTTAAAGATTTAATGACATCTTTGGTTTAATATCAATTCATTATAAAATATATGGTTGATGAATATAGATCCACATACTTACTGGCTGTCTATTCATTTTCTTAGTGATAATCTTGGTTATGAAGAATAATCTTAGGTTGCTAAGAGCCCAGTTTGTTGATTTTTACTTTTGTTGACTTTGCTTTAGTCATCAAATGGGAAAAAAGACTGCTCATGTCAAATTCTAGGAATTTACATGGATGTTTCTTCCAGGAAATTAATGGATTTGGGTTCTTTTTTAAAAGTTTCATTGAGAGTTTATTAGTAAAGTTAAAGGACTACCTTAGATAGATATAGTATCATCTTTTTAACAGATCTACCACTTTGCTTCTCCTCAGTAATCTCTCAGGCAACATGAATTCTATTGCTAATGTCTACTTGTTTATACTTTTAAGCTTGCTTTATCTGTACCAGTTTGATATCCTTCTATTTCAGAGATAATTGAGATCCACTACTTCCTTATGAATTATTATATTTTAGTTTCATGACTTTCATTATATTCACTACAAATACACAAAGTTCACTTTTTATTACAGCTGAATAGGACTCCATTTTATCATTATAAAATAATTTTGTTAAGTCACTAATTGCAAGCACTTTATTACTTCTTATTTTAGTTATCATAAATATCACTGAAATACTGTGTCGGATAATGATTTTTTGTGGTATATTTATTCTTCAAAAGAGCCTATAAGATAAATCAAGCCTAGCCTGATTTATCATGTTAGTTCTATCTTTGGCTTTTTCATCAGACTCCAGTATTTTTTACATAAATGGTCACAGCAATTTACATTAGAAGAGTACAAAAGTTATTTTTCTCCAAGCCTCTCTGACAGGTGATGTTATTTTTCCATTTAAAATAAACCATTGTCAAAAGAATGACATGATATCTCATTATAATCTTATTTTATGTTTCCGTGATCATTGGTAATGATAAGCACTTCTCGTATAAGTGTTTTTATATCCTTGTGGGAGATGTGAAAATTTCAGTCGATTTTTATTTTATTATTTTTTGGTTTTATGTTTTATGAGTTTTTAGTACCTCACATGATATCTTATTAAAATATTTTTAAACATGTAGTGGACTTGATTGTGTTTATAATTTATTTTGATTGAGTTTATATTTTCTTTTGCATTATAAAAAGCTTTTCAACTGAATAGCCTAATTACTGTCCATAATTTTAGTTTGCTTACCATTGAGGTTTAGTCCCTCCAAAGATCAATAGAGCTTATGTCATGGAATATTGCCATTGCTCATATTCCATGAAGGGTTTCAACAAAGGGCTTCAAGTTTCATAACTACACTTCATTGAATATATAGCTTAGGATGTAATCCAATTTATTGTTTTTTTTACTTCTCTATTTGTTTTTATTAACACCACTTGTTGAAAACTGCCCTCTTCTCCATTTTATGTTCTTAGGGATAAATTAATAGTTGGCAATGCTTATGTTTACTGTTGAGGATCTTCATATTCCTGGAGCAAGCAGATGTCGTTGGGCTACACTGGCACAAGATAGGGACAAATGGAAACGTTACTGATGCCCGCTGAGCAAATTGATGAATAATGGGATGTCAAGTAATCAAGTCATCAAATGATCAGTGAATGTTTATGTTTATCTCTTCATTTTCATTTCAATAGCAATGACTCATATGTCTATTGTTACTCTATTAACATACATTTATCATTACTATCACTTTACAGTATCTTTTAAGACAGGTATAATAATGCTTCATTATTTTTTATTCCTCTGAGTTGTCCTCTTTGCAACTTTATGACAATATAAATGTAATCATATTTATCACTATAATATTGTTTCATTAAACATTAATGGAATTCCATCACCACATTAAATTTGTATGATGCATTTTGTAAATGATTTTTTTAACTTTTTGTGGGACATCTGGTGGTGCTCAGGTTTCTCCTTGTTCTTAACTCAGGTATCACTCCTGGTGTGTTCAGGGGAACCAACCTAGGTCTGTTGCAAGCTGCATATAAGGGAAGCAGGGACCCACTCTACTCTTCTTCCAGGCATGTAAAATGGATTTCAAACTATTGATTTCTGCACTATTAATTTGATGTAATTTAATGTACATAAAATAATTTTCCATCTTTGAATGCATTGGTTTATTGTTCTATTACTTTTTAATTAATATTTATTTTGCAACATTTTATGCTTATTTTCATCACTTTATTAAATGAATTTTAAGGTTCATAGATTGTTTCAAATTAAATTTGTAATGAGTGCTATCACTTAATTTCTTTTTTATTATGATTTTCATATAGTGGTAGGACATATTATAAATACTGGTTTTGTGACCAACAATTGTTGTACATAAGCATTATCACTGTCTTCCCGTTCATCATCGATTTGCTCGAGCGGGCCCCAGTAACATCTCCATATGTCCTGTCTCATGCTAGTAGAGCCCAAGGCATCTTCTTGCTCCAGAAACATAAAGAGCCTCAATCCATTCTGGAATGAGGTCTATAATTGTTACTGGTATTTGGCATATATATATCAAATACAACACGGGTAGCTTGCCAGGGTCTGCTGTGCAGGTAGCATATTCTTGTAGGCATCTCTAAGTCCAGCATTTATTGATGAACCGGCACGGCCACTTCGCAAGCCGGGCTGTGATAGGCTGGTCTGCTGCGTGGAGTTCTGACGAGAGAGAAGTCCGGATGTGGAAAATGGAGGCCCTCATGGAGTGCGGGTCGTCTGGCTTGATGCAAGGCTCTGCTGAGGTGATGGGCCAGGGCTAGAACCCGCCATCCCTCCTGGGCGCCTCGTGAGCGGCTGGTCACGGGGAGAGCCAGTAGCAGCTCTGCCCCATGTCTGCGAAGTTAAACTGCTTAACCATTATACTTTGTTAGAAATAAGTGTACATTTTTAAACTTTTGAATATCCATTATGCAAGGACACATTCATATATGCGTATGCATATTTATATGCTATATGCACCCCCACCCACTCCATGGGCGCCGCCATTTTCCACATTGGACTTCCCTCTCATCAGAACTCCACCCAGCCGACCAGCCCATCACAGCCCGGATCATCGACACCCACCCTGGAGCAGTTTCTTCCTCAATCCGGCGCAGGTATGCTGGTCCAGAGACTCTCAGACATGGGGCAGAGAGGTTCCTTGCTCTCCCTGTGCCCAGCCGCTCATGAGGCAGTCGGGAGGCATGGTGGGTTCCAGCCTTGGCCCACCACCCCCGGCAGAACCTCACAACAAGCCAGACGACCCCCCACCCACTCCATGGGCGCCGCCATTTTCCACATTGGACTTCCCTCTCATCAGAACTCCACCCAGCCGACTAGCCCATCACAGCGCAGCGCGCAAGCGGCCGCGGTTCATCAATAAAGGCTTTATTTGGAGGTGTTTATAGAGTATGCCTCCCTACGGCAAGCCTAGCAAGCTGCTCGTGTTGTATTTGATATGCCAAATGCCAGTAACAATTATATTAGATCATTCTCATGACCTAATATAATGGTTTGAGGCTCTTTATGTTCCTGTACCAAGCCGATGCCCCTTGGCTCTACAGCATGTGACAGGACATATTGAGATATTACTGGTGCCCGCCTAGCAAATAGATGATTAACGGGAAGATCGTGGATCGTGATGCACTCACATACATTTATGCATGCACACATGCCATATAATCATAAATACTTATTTGTATTCACTTTTCTCTTGGTATTTTTTAATTCCCTATCAAAGACTAATAATACTAAATTCAATATAAGTGGTACTAGTGTCTAACCCTGTATAGATAATGATTTAAAGAGATAATTTCCAATTTATGACCTTTAAATGTGAAAACAACTGTGGAATTTTAGTGTATGACCTCTCTCACATTGAGATATACCTCTATTATTCCATTTCATTCAGTTTTTATTATAACTATGAACTTGTTCTTGTCAAATGCTTCCAAACTAACTATCTATATAATTGCAATATACTCCGATTTTCCGTTTATTGACATAACCTTTTCTTTCATTGACTTTTATTTAATAAATGAACCTTGAGAACCTACCACAAGCTCTACTTGAACAAGATCTAAGGTTCTTCTTCAATATTTTGATGTTTTGTTACTTTTGAGTTGTTTTTAGCCATATACAGATTTGTTCAGAAATTTCTCCTGGCTCTGTGATCAGGGACCATTTCTGGTCATGCTGTGGCACCATATGTGGTTTACACGTCAAAATCAGGGAGGCTGCATGAGAGGCACGTGTCTTACCCATTGTAAAATCTCTCAGGTCAACATATGGTTCTAGTTCATTAAACTTTGGTAAAATTTATTGGTAAATGCATCTATTTTATGTCACCTGTTTGGGAAAATTTTATGATTGCTATTTCAGCTACTGTATATTGATAGACTTAGTTATTTATTTTCTGTTGCGAACTTGGTAAACTTATGTTTACATTTCATGTGTCTCCTCACTTCTACTTTAATTTCCCCATCAAACTTTAAAGAATATTATTTAATCTTAGTTTTTCTATATTGTTCCTAATTTGGGGGTTGGTTTCTCATCTTATTGCATTATGATCAGGAAAGATGGAAGATTTGTATGTTAACATCATAATGCTGATGCTGTACATATTTCTCACATAATATTTAATAATTGAGTGCTCTCTGATCACAGACCCTTGTTGACCCTGAGCACCTCCCAGTGTGGTCCCCACCCCTTTCCCCTCTCAAGACTGGATATACTTATTCTGAGGAAAGCATTATGTTCATATGACAGTAAATAACTTTCCTGATAGGCTGAGGAAGAAGTTAACTGTAATCCAGATATATTCCCTTGCCTTTTATTACATGAACACAAGGTGAATTTATGAGTAATTAGTGTCAAAGTAATACAAAAAAATAATTGGAAGAGTCCAAGTTTTCTCAGGCAAGATATTGATTTCATGATATGTATTATGCTTATTTCTGTTAGTTTTGATGATTCTGGTTACTACACTCTCTTTCTCCTAAAGAAAAGGCCGGGATGGTAACTGAGAAATACAGTGGATGGAAATCTCCCTCCCATGCATCTTATTTTATTCCAGAGCCGGGCAAGCTACCCATATTGTATTTGATATGCCAAATACCAGTAACAAGTATAGACATCATTCCCAATTATAGACCTGATGGAATGGCTTGAGGCTTTTTATGTTACTGGAACAAGCAGATGCCCTTGGGCTCTACTAGCATGTGAAAGGACATATGGAGATGTTACTGGTGCCTGCTCGAACAAATCGATGATGAACAGGAAGACAGTGATACAGTGATGATCAGTAAAAAAATGGTTTGATTCCAATATTCTTAAGTTTGTTGATAGTTACTTTATGTCCAAGCATCTGGTCTAACAGTTCTTTGTGCGATTGAAAAAATGCAAATTCAGCTGTCTTAGGTAGTAATGTATAATAAATGTCTATTAATTCCATCTGTTCTAGTTTGTCATTTTAGCTGAATTTCCTTGTTTACTTTGTTTAGCTGGTGTTCATAATTGTAAAGTATGTTTAAAATTCCCTGATAGTAATGTACTACTGTTGACATCATTCTCTCTATTAATAATCTAGAAATGTATTTAGTGCTTTTTCATTTGGTACTTTTTTTTTGCTTTTTGGGTCATACGTGGCTATGCTCAGGGGTTTCTCCTGGCTTTGCACTCAGGAATTACTTCCTGGCGGTGCTCAGGGGACCATATGGGATTCGGGATCAAACCTGGGCCGGCACAGGCCGGCGGGCAAGGCAAATGCCCTACACGCTGGACTATCGCCTCGGCCCATCATTTGGTACATTTTTATCAAAGAATAAAATCTTTATTCTTTTTTTTTCAGAAACGTTTCTATCAATTATTTTATATAACACAAATGAAAATGTGCTTGTAATTTGACATGTTGGTCTGGTTGTTTGCCATTTTATTATTGCATTGATTTTTGAACTTCTGTTTTATTCTATATTAAAACAAAAGTGAAGGTGTGTTTCTTGTGAACAGTACAACAATAGAAAACATTTGGAGTTTCCTACACTTTTACTAGGTGAATCTGTACAATTATCATTTAAAATAATTCTGAGATGCAAGTTTTTTTTTGCCATTTTCATATTTTTAATGTATTATATGGAATGTTCTTTGTTATATAGCTTCTGAGATATTTTCTTCCTCATGATGTTTTAAGAGACTCACAGACATGGGGGAAGAGCTGCTACCAGCTCTCCCTGTTCCCAAGACACTCACGAGGCGCCTGGGGGATGGCGGGTTCTAGCCCTGTCCCGCCACTCCCAGCAGAGCCTCGCAACAAGCCAGATGACCCTCCACTCCATGAGGACCACCATTTTCCACATACGAATCTCCCTCTCATTAGAACTCCATCCAGCAGACAAGCCTATTACAGCCCAGCTCCTGCCCAAATGCCAGTAACAATTGTGTTATGTCATTCTCATGACTTAATATAATGGTTTGAGGCTCTTTATGTTCCTGGAGCAAGCAGATACCTTTGGGCTCTACTAGCATGAGACAGGACATATAAAGATGTTACTGGAGCTCGCTCCAGCAAATTGATATTGAATGGGAAGATAGTGATAGTGATGTTTTGATATTATATCTAATATAGTTCCTAGCTTATGACACATTCTTACCACTGATTTTGTCTTAAAGTTATCTTGAAGTTTATAAAATTTTCTATTTGTGGTTTATTCTTTGATTAATCTTACATTAATTTTGGTGGGTTACATTTTCACTTTTGTTTTACAAAAATTCACATAGTTTAAATTTTGAAATATTAATTGTATACTAGACATGCTTTTATTTTATTAAAAAACTTTAGTATGTTTTTGTATGGTCATTGTAATGGTAATTATTTGTTTCAATGTGTTTTTATCTGTAAATTGGTTATTCTTGCCTCTATACTAAGTAATAGTATAGTAGAAGAGCATTTGTGTTGAAAAATCCCAATCCTTCAGTATTTTGAGCATCTCATAAAATTCTCTTTGGCCTGACTGATTTATATGGAAATATTTGCAGAAAGTCTTATGGGAGTTCCCTTACATGCAATAAATTTTTTACCAGATTCTTGCAGTTCCACTTATTTTCTAATATTTAAGATACAATTTACCATGGGGGTGCTGCCTTAGATTCATTTTGGCACAGCATTTTTACTGAGGCATTTGCATATTCAGTCCATTTCCCAACTTAGGAAAGACTTTAAATATTTTTTACGAGGTTCTTAGATCCCCACATTTTTCTTCAGGGATTCATAAAATAAAGATATCTTCTCCTTTCACATCAGCATAATAAGAATCTATAGAGAATGCATACTGCTTTTAAATTCTATAATTTTTCCCCCCTCAAGGCTATTCTGTGTTGGTTCTTTCCCATACATACTTTTCAACATAGATTCAAAGTCAACATTTGTACACTTGATCACTTGATCACTTGAATCCGTTATTCATTGATTTGCTCGAGCGGGCGCCAGTAACATTTCCATTGAACCCTATCATATGCCAATGTAGCCCAATGGCATCTGGTTGATTCAGGAATATGAAGAGCCTCAAACCGTTCCTTCAGGGTCTTGACAAGGAAGTCTGACCATCTTGTAGGTGGGCAGCCATGTGATCTTTTGACATCCCGTGGGATCCAGTTGGTAATGGCTCTACTCCAGCGGTTGTCTCTAAATTGCATTACATGTCCAGCCCATCTGATTTTCGATGCCTTGACAAATCAGCGTCCCTGATTCTGGAATAGCACCATAAGTCAGAACTCCGGATTCCTTCTCTCACTTGAGTGAGGCTTGTTCCTCTCTTATTTTTTCACTTTTGGTCACACCAATGATACTCTGGGGTTATCCTGGCTCTGCACTTAGAAATTACACCTGATGGTGCTCAGGAAACTGTATTGGTGCCTGGGATTGAACCCAGGTCTATTGCTTGAAGGCAAATGCCTTACCCACTGTACTGTCCCTTTAGCTCTGATTTTTGTTTCCCTTAAGCTTGTTTAACTTCATCTTTAGCACATGTATAGTCATTAACACTTAATTCATTACATGTATTATTGTCCCCACACTTGTAGGGTGAAGCTAGAGGAGATGCTGGTCATAGACCACACCCAGCATTCTTTAGGAGCTGGGCACAGCTGATAATTCTTATGGCTTGGAACTTTATTTCACAGTGCTTAAGATCCAAGTGGCATCCACTAATACTGTTATTTCCACTTGGAACTATTCAATTCTTTCTAAGTCCTTGCTATTAATCTCATTTTGCATGTAGGAATATTTCTAATTTTATTTACCATCATTACCACTATGCCTCTCCTGTAAACTGTTCTTCACTGCATTTTAACATTTTCCTACACTGTGTTTTGCTTCATCATGTCTGACTATGCTCCTCTTTATCTTCTCTTCATTTTATGGTAACAAATGTGCTTGAATTCTGTGCCTAACTTGCAAATATTTATTTTTATTTATTTGTTTGTTTGTTAATTCATGTATTTATTTGGCTTTTGGGGTCATATCCAGTGATGCTCAGAAGTTATTCCTGGTTCTTTGCTCAGGAATTACTCCTGGAGGTACTCGGGGACCATTGGGATGCCAGGAATTGAACCTGGGTCAGCCATGTGCAAGGCAAAAGCCCTACCTGCTGAACTATCTAAGGCCCCAGGCATATTTATTTTAAAGGAAGCAGTATGTGATCTCAGAATATTCATTCAGCGGACTGTGGTGTTATTGCAGTGTGTGTTGTTAATCTTGCATACTTTTCCAGTGATTCAGGTGTAGAGATGACATAGAGTTGGAATTGATACTATGTTGCAGACTACTAGCAAATTAAATTTCCCAGTGGGCTACTGGACTCTACTAAGGGCAACAATATTATCATCTTTCTTTGCCTGTGTTCTACTTTCACGTCTAAAATTTTCCAGGCACTTCTATTTATCAGCTATATTTCCTTTGGGATTGAATCCAGATCTGTAAGTCCTATCACCCAGTTTTTCAGGGTGCACACATTAGAGGCTCTATGCTAGAAACTCTAGGTTTGGGATTTTGTCAAGGTGTGATATCAGTACTAGCTTTGGGCAGATATGGTGATAATGACCATCAAATTTCGTATGTGACATCAACAACTCTTCTCCTTTGCAAACTGTCTGCTTTCAATATAGTTACTCAAGGGTCTGTCTAGAGACAGAACTACAAGAAGTGAATAAATCCAAGTGTCTCTGCTATTGACAGAACAGGTGAGAACAGAAGTTTTGCATAAAAAGCCACTAAAAGAGAGGAGTCTGTCTTTGGAGCGCACCAAAAAATAAGATTATTCAGTATCAAACTGATTCCACAATTCTGTCTAGCTCATGCAAAACTGCTTACATTTGAGATCTACCAGTGAAGTTATCAGTTATTATCATAGATGAGGGTTGTCCCTGAAAGGAGTGAAGCATAACATGCAGGAACGCCAAACATTAGCAGTGTCAGAATCATCATCTTCACTCCTATCTCCTTGGATGTTTCTGACTTCTTCTGTTGCCCTAACCAATCTGCTCTCCCAAAATTGAGCCATGAACCTCTCTTCTCCAATATTTTCCACAGGATTATCTCTCTAGTGCTGACTGTGCTCCAAATTCAGCTTCTTTTTAATATGACAAGTCCAGGAAGCACACTGGACAATCTTGCCCTAAAGCCTTGCAGACATATTACAATGTCACACACCACCTCCCTTAGTATATCACTGCTATCACTGCTCCAACAGTTATCCACTCATTCCTTAAGTACCATGTTTCACTCCGTTAGTTATGCTATAATGTTGGTAGGAGAACACAGTATCTTTCCTGTCAATGGTATTAACAAAACCTCCCATTTTATTTGATGGTATGTGACCATTCAATTTTTTAAATACAACTGATTAGATTATTCATTCCCTACTGTATATTTATGGCTTATTTGTTTAAGGTATATGGCAAATTTATAAGAAATCATGATCACGATCTTCCCGTTGATCATCTATTTGCTAGAGTGGGCACCAGTAATATCTCTATATGTCCTGTCTCATGCCAGTAGAGCCAGGGACATCTGCTTGCTATAGGAACACAAAGAGCCTCAAGCCATTATATTAGGTCATGGGAATGACCTAATATAATTCTTACTGGAATTAGGCATATCAAATACAACACGAGAAGCTTGCCAGGCTTGCCGAGCGGGAGGCAAACTCTTTTAAACACCTCCAAATAAAGCATTAATTGATGGACCGCGTGGCCCAAAGCGGCCGCGCGAGCCAGGCTGTGATGGGCTGGTCTGCTGGGTGGAGTTCTGATGAGAGAGAAGTCCAAATGAGGAAAATGGTGGCTCCCATGGAGTGAGGTTGGGTGGTCTGGCTTGTTGTGAGGCTCTGCCGAGGAGGTGGGCCAGGGCTAGAACCCGCCATGCCTCACGACTGCCTCATGACGGCTGGGCACAGGGAGAGAAAGGAACAGCTCTGCCGCTGTCTGAGAGTCTCGGATTATATATAAGAAATATATATATATATATATATATATATATATATATATGTATATATTGCTGCATTTTCTACTATGTTCCACTCATGACTGTCTCATTTGCCAGTAATATAGATTTACAATATTGTTGAAAATATAGAATTATAATGCCTCCAGAGTTTTCTTTTTTTCTCAACAGGATATATTGGGGTTTGAACTGGATGTGTCAGGATATTTGTGGATTCATGCCCATTTTAGTATTTTTAGTTCTATTTCAGTGGGAAAATATCTTAAATTTGTAGATTGCCTTTGAGTTTATTTTAACAATATCAAATCTTCTAGTTCATTAACATGGGTACAGTGTAATGTTTCTCTCTTATTCAACATTTTAAATATTTTATAGATTTTGATGCACAATTTTTTCACAAAACATTTTCAATGTGTTTGTAACTTAAGTGTCTTAGTTTTCCATCTGTTACTTTATTGGTAGTGCAAATTAATTTTGTTTACTAATGAATGTTGTATATTACATATAGATTTTTTGCCCATCAACTGTAGTGAGTCAACAGCTTTCAAGTGATTAATAAAAATTTTTAAAACTCCCCTTCTAACTTAATTGAAAAAATAAGGTTTTATTCTTTCTTATTTGGATTCCTTTTTTTCTGTGTTGTTGACTATTTTCTTTTGTTTGAATTTTAATTGCCATTTTAGGCCATTTTAATTGCCTAAAAGTGCTACTCAGAATCTTTGTTATAGATCTTAAATGAAAAGTCGCAAATTTCTCCATTAAGTATGCTATTGATGGTGAATATTAAATGGACCTCATTATGTTTAATTTTATTATCTCAAAACTATTTTATTAATAAAAATTTGAGTTTTGTCAAATGATTTATTCTGTGTCTATTGAAAAATCATATGATTATTAATCTTTGTTTTGTTTATGCAGTATATTAAAATTGTATTTACAGTTGAATCATACTAGACTCACTTTCTTGATATAAGTCATATTTATTAATCATATGATCATTTAATGTAATGCTTACTTAAAACATTGCAGTGGATATTACATTTGACAAGAGTCTTGTACTGTTCTTTAATTGTGTGTTCTTGCAGCATACCTGACTCCTCCCTATACAAGATTATTTCTGACTTTATTAACTGATCATTTATAACAGTATATTATGTATGAGAGTATAGATAATGCTATAAATGCATAATATTAAGTAACCATACTACATGTAATATATAAATACTGTAAATGTGGTATTTATTTTACAATCCTTTGAAAGAGTTTTCTTTGTGTGTGTGTGTGTGTGTTAGAAGAGTGAATACTCCATTACGCTTTAGGGCTCACTCCTGACTGCACTCAGGAACTAATTGATGCTAACTGGGCACCATAAGGGATGCTGGGGATCAAAGCCAGATAGGCCTTGTGCAAGGCAAGTGCCTTCCCTCTGTACTATTATCTCTTCAGTCCCAACAGTTTGATTTAATATTCATTTCTTCTGATTTTTTAGATAATTATCTAAAATATACATAAAGTATAGTGTATTAATATAATTTTAATTTATATTCTCCATCTGCTAATGCAGTTCCTTAGCAATCTTTTTGTTTTAAATTGGTGGCCATACCATGAGTTGCTTTGGGGTTACTCCTGGTTCTGCACCTAGATTGGCTGCAGGGGACAATATGGAATCTACAGGTCAGCGACAGGTTGATTGCATGTAATCAAATGCCTTACTCACTCTACTGGCCTCAGCAATCCTTGAAAATTCATTATTTTGCTGAATTTATTTCCTGAATTTTGTAGTGCTTTATTTTTTTTTGTTTTTTCACAAAGAAATTTAGAGAAACAAAAAGCAAAAGAGTTTTTCAAATAACCACTGATTTTGTTTTGCCTTTATCACTATTTTGCATTTGCAAAATGGGCATAATTTTGGTTTTCTATTATAACATTCTGACATTATTTTTTAAGATAACTGCACGCTGAACATAAACACTTACTTTAATTTTTTTAGCTTTACACACCAAAAAGCTGGGACGTACACTTCTTAAATAAAATTTTATATCACTTGATCACTTGATCACTTGATATCCCGTTATTCATCGATTTGCTCGAGTGGGCACCAGTCATGTTTCCATATGACCCTATCACGTGCGGTGTAGCCCAATGGGGCCTGTCTGTTTTGGGAATATTAAGAGTTTCGAACTGTTTGTTTAGGGTCCTGATAAGGAAGTCTGACCATCTTGTAGGTGGGCGGCCACACAATCTTTTGGCATCCTGTGGGATCCAATCGGTAACTGCTCTAGTCCCACGGTCATCTCCAGATCACATTATATGACCAACCAATCTGATTTTCAATGTTCTGGCACATGAGACAGTGTCCTTGATTTTAGAATAGTGACAAAGGTTGGAACTCCGGGTTCCCTCTCTCACTTGAGTGAGGTGTGACATTCCAAGCATGGCTCTTTTGATTCCTCTTTGGGAGACATGAATAGCATTCTCATTCTCATCATCTCATTAGCACTTTCATAAGGCCCAGGTCTCTGAGGTGTATGTCAATGCAGGGAGAACAGTGAGTCAAAGAGGTGTGCCTGTAGCTGGAGGTTCTTTGTTCTGTTGACTATTGTTTTGATGTTTTTTGAAGACAGTCCATGCTGCTCTTTTTCTCCTGCGCAACTCAGGTTTCAGGTCTTTCATCATGTTGACTTCTCGACCTAGGTATACAGAGCTGTTGCATTCAGAGATGTTCCATTGAGAGTGAATGGGGCCTCTGGAACTAGTTCATTTCTCATGAATATATTATATTTGAGAAAGGCAATGGAGAAGATTATCCAGGACTTCTACTCAAATCTCTTTGATAGCCATATCCACCTGCCCACATACCAAATTCCACAGGATGGATATGTCATTCCTAATGTTCTCCCTTCTGAAATCCGACATGCCATCTCGTCAGTAAAGAAAGGAACAGCACCAGGCCCAGACAAAGTCAGACCCGAACACCTGAAGAATCTGCCCTCGGTACTCATCAATACACTAGCTCGGCTCTTCACAGGCTACCTGTCCGAATGCAAGGTGCCCTCCCAATGGAAAACCAGCAGGACAGTTCTACTGTTCAAGAAGGGAGACATTCACAACATCGGCAACTATCGCCCCATCTGCCTGCTGTCTGTCATCTACAAGCTGTTTACACGAGTCATCCTGAACAGGATTAGCAGAACACTAGATGAAGGACAACCATGCGAGCAAGCAGGCTTCCGGAAAGGATTCAGCACAATCGACCATATCCACACGGTAACCAAGCTCATTGAGGTTTGTAGGGAGTACAAAATGCCGCTCTGTCTCACGTTCATTGATTTACAGAAAGCCTTTGATTCTGTGGAGACTGAAGCAGTCATCGAAGCCCTAGCCAAACAGGGTGTTCAAACCCAATACATCAAGATCCTTCGTGAGCTGTATTACAGATTCACCACCAGGATCTCACCATTCTACAAAGAAGTGATCATTAATGTGAAAAGAGGGGTTCGACAGGGTGATACCATTTCACCAAAACTCTTCAGCGCCACCCTCGAGAACATCATGCAACAATTAGAATGGGAAGGAATGGGAGTGAAGATAGATGGTCGGCAACTACAACACCTCCGCTTCGCTGATGACATCGTTCTAATAACACCAAACATTAGCCAAGCGGCACAAATGCTGGCTGACTTTGACCGAGAATGTGGAAAGAGAGGTCTACAGCTGAATCTAAAGAAAACTATGTTCATGAAGAATGAACTTGTTCCAGAGGCCCCATTCACTCTCAGTGGAACAAACATCTCTGAATGCAGCAGTTATGTGTACCTAAGTCGAGAAATCAACATGATGAACGACCTAAAACCTGAGCTGCGCAGGAGGAAGAGAGCAGCATGGAATGCCTTCAAAGGCATCGAAGAAATAGCTAAAAGGACAAAGAACTTCCGGCTCCGGGCACATCTCTTTGACTCCACCGTTCTCCCTGCATTAACATACGCCTCAGAGACCTGGGCCCTATGAAAGCAGGATGAGAATGTTATTCGGGTCTCCCAGAGAGGAATCGAAAGAGCTATGCTTGGAATATCACGCCTCACTCAAGTGAGAGAAGGAATCTGGAGTTCTGACCTCCGTCGCTATTCCAGAATCAGGGATGCTGTCTCGTTTGCCAAGACATCGAAAATCAGATGGGCTGGACATGTAATGCGATTTGGAGACAACCGCTGGACTAGAGCCATTACCAATTGGATCCCACGGGATGTCAAAAGATCATGTGGCCGCCCACCTACAAGATGGTCAGACTTCCTTGTAAAGACCCTGAAGGAATGGTTTGAGGCTCTTCATATTCCTGAATCAACCAGATGCCATTGGGCTACATTGGCACGTGATAGGTTCCAATGGAAATGTTACTGGCGCCCGCCGAGCAAATCGATGAATAACGGGATTCAAGTGATCAAGTGATATTATATTTTTTGTTGCGATTCAGCTGTAGACCTATCCTTCCACATTCTCTGTCAAAGTCTGTCAGCATTTGTACCGCTTGGCTGATGTTTGGTGTTATTAGAACGATGTCATCAGTGAAGCATAGGTGGTGTAGTTGCAGGCCGTCTATCGTCAGTCCCATTTTTCCCATTCTAATTGTCACATGATGATTTCTAGGGTGTCACTGAAGAGTTTTGCTGAAATGGTATCACCCTGCTGAACCCCTCTTATGACATCGATGATTACATCCCTGTAGAATGGTGAGATCCTAGTGGTGAAACGGTGATATAGTTCACGAAGGATCTTTATGTAGTACTGGGTTTTAATGCCCTGTTTGACTAGGGCTTCCCTGACCGCGCCAGTCTCCACAGAATCGAAGGCTTTTATTTAAATCAATGAACATGAGACAGAGCAGCATCTTGAATTCTCTATAAACTTCAATGAGTTTGGTTATCGTGTGGATATGGTCGATTGTGCGGAATCCTTTTCGGAAGCCAGCCTGCTCACATGGTTTTTCTTCATCTAATGTTCTACCAATCCTGTTCAGGATGACTCGAGTGAACAGTTTGTATATGATGGACAACAGGCAGATGGGACGGTAGTTGCCAATGTCATGAATTTTTTCCCTTCTTGAACAGTAAAACTGTCCTGGTAGTTTTCCATTTGGAAGGCACCTTACATTCTGTTCAGGTAGCATGTGAAGAGTCGAGCTAGTGTATTGATGAGAACTGATGGCAGATTCCAGGTGTTCGGGTTTGATCTTGTCTGGGCCTGATGCTGTTCCCTTCTTAACCAACGAAATGGCATGTCGAATTTTGGAAGGAAAAATGTTGGGAATGACATATCCATCATGTGGAATTTGGTATGTGGGTAAGTGAACGTGGCTATCAAAGAGATCTGAGTAGAAGTTATGGATAATCTTCTCCATTTCTTTTCTGGAAGATGTGATAGATCCATCAGGACGTAGGAGGGCAGTCATTTTTGTCTATACTAGGCGAAGGACAGACAGGTGTTGTGAGTGTTTTTTCCATATTCTGCTGCATCCTCCAGCACTTATGCTTTTTCTCTCCTTGAGTTCTTTTTTATAGCTTCTCTGTTCTGTTTTGCAAGCTTGGGTGTTAGTATCTGGTCGCCTGAGGCTCTTGCCTTACCATGTTAGTGGATGAGCTCAAGGCTTTTTGAAGACACACTTCTTTTTGTGTCCTTTTCTCTCGTGGCATTCTTTGCACAGTCATAGAGGTGTTGAACCATTAGGTTATATTCTTCATCGATGTCGCCAATGATAGCATCTTCCCATGTTGTTGCAATGATGCCAAAGAGTTCCCAGTTGGTGGTCGTTCTGGTGGTTTTCTTCTTAAACTTTTGCAGCCTATTTTCCTCGTTGTGTGAAGTAGAATTTTGCACGAAGAAAATGGTGGTCTGATCCTGTTTGGAATTTGGGACAACTGCGACATTGGTCAGGCAAAAACTTTGATTGAAGATTATGTGGTCAATTTCATTGTGGAACTGTCCCCCAGTAAAGTCCAACATTTTGACTCAGCCTTTTGTACCTGTGAGTTCCTATGAATGGTCTTGGTGGCCATGATGAACTCAGATATCCTTTAACTCACCCTGTTCATTCCATTCTAGGCCATGGGTCCTGATCTGGAGTTCTTCGGCTGATCTTGGTCCTATCTTGGCGTTGAAATCACCGACTGATTTTGTAGAAGGTGTGATCGTTTTCATAGAGCTCCTTCAGTTCCATGTAGAATTTTTTCAATTTCTTCGTCTTTGTATGTGAATGTTGGTTCATAGACAACGAAGATAGAAACTGCTGGTAGTGGGCTGCATCTCTTCAAGCTTAGTCGTCCTATCCGGTTTGTTATGCATACAAATGAATCAATCAATGTTCACTGCCATGTTTGTGTTGACAAGGATACCGATGCCACCGATGCCTCTTTAGTCGCAAGTTCTGAGGAACAGTTCTCTAGTGTCAAAGACAGCATGATGTGGTTGACACCTCCTCATCTCAGTCAGACCAATGATGTCACTTGATTATTTGTGTTTGCATTATCAGGTCCTCAATATATGCTTCCCGTGCCAGCATATGCGCTTTGAAAGTACAGACATTTTAGTTTTTCTTCGTTTTGGCAGTTTAGCATGGCCCTGAGATTTTATCAGGCCCTCTTTGTTCATCCTTAGAGCTATTGTATTAAGGAATCTTTCAGGGTCAGGAAGATAAACATTTTACACTGGTTTTGGCATATTGAATATGCTTCGGGCAGCTTGCCAGGCTCTGCCATGTGGGTGATATACTTATATAATTTTTTATAATCCTTTATATTTATTGATGCAAAAGTATAAACTTTAGAATAAATTACCAATAATTTTCACATCTCAATGCTAAAATTGCACCCAAACTTTTGAAAATATTTATATCAGAAGAAATTTGCATAGGTAAGATATTCACATAATTTTTAAAAATTGCTGCATACTTATGTTTGATCAATAAGATAAGACAAAAAGTAGAATCTTCTTTTGACAACTGCAGAACTGTGTTCCCTTTCATTTAGTATAAAAGAGAGAGACTAATGAAAGCAACAACCCCACCTCCCACCATATTCCTCTGCTAACTAAAATTACACATCAATATGTAAAAGAGAGACATGTTTTATCAAATGCCCAATTTTTCCAAGTGAAAAATTAAAGTTTTTAGCCAAACATTTATGAAACTTTGTTCTGGTATTATGCTGCCTCATACTTAATGCTACCTCATTTGTTTCATTTCCAAATCTCAAAAAAAAACAATTGTTTTTGATGGTTATACACAATTACTCTTATACATTGTTACATACTATACTATACATGTTATAATACATATACTATTTTGGCATAATGTATTATATATGTTCATGTTTAAAAAATTCCCAAAGGCTACAAAAACAGAGCAGAGGATAAAGCACAAGCCTTGCACATGACCAATCCAAGTTCAGTCCTTATACAACCTGATACAATGAATGTCTCTAGGCACAGCCTTCTCGAAATGTCCCTGGAGATTTGTTAGGACAATCAATGTAAGCTAAGTTATCTCTAGCAATGAGAGCTCCAGCTGTATTGAATCTTTGGGTCCTCAAATTGAACCACATACCTGTTTGTTGGAGGAGAGGTTCAGCTATTCTGGGAGCTTTGTTGTTTTGCCCACTCCCAACTTAATCTATTTAAACCAAGGTTCATTCTAATGAGACCTCTCTACTATGTAAACACTGCTACAGGGTGTGGCAGTTACAGAAGTCACCTTGACTTTGAATAACTTCTGACTTATACATCTACTAAGACTTCTATGTTTTCTACATTGGGCACAACTCCTCTTTATACCCACTGCACCTAATGTGGGACAGTTAGAATTCACCAGGAGACTATAACCCTGGCTACATTGAGGCTATAGGAAGACTATAGGAAGGATCATACTAGTTTGCTCTAAGCAGGCGAGTGTGGCCCTTTCAGTATACAGAGAACAAGATACTCAGAATCACCCTGGTGCAGATAATAAGAGGGACCTTGTGGGTACCATCTAGATTACATGAAGCTCATGAAACTAAGATGTATTACTTTGTATCAGCCCTCTCTCTCCAGTGTTTTACATAATAGATAATCTCCAGAATTAGTCCTTGGCATAACCTTTGTTTATACCTGCAATAGGGTGTGGCACTACACTCTGTTTAGAGTTCTTTGTTGACATGACCCTCCCTGGATTACTTTGGTGTATATAAGGGGACTGACTTGAGGCCCCTTTGGCCTTTAGTATTCGGCTTTTGGCTCCTGTGGCTTTTGGCTCCTTGGCCTTTTGCTTTTGGCCTTTTGCTCCTTCTTCTGGGTAGGACTCATCTCGGGTGAGATCCTCTCTCTTTCGTGGGAGACTTAGGCTCTTTTGTATGGTCTAAGTTCGGACCAGAGCTAGAGTTTGTTTATTATATTGGAGTGCTGCGGAAGAGCTTTTGTACTATTAAAAGCCTATATGGAACTGCACTGGACTCTTGAGTTTTCATCTGTTCCCCTGGCATCCTCGGAGGTAGAAGAGATCTTCTGTCCTGACACTGTCAGGGACCCCAGCGGCATCCCCGACACCAGTTTACCAAGAATCACAAGAAGAGGCTCCTGGGGCACCTAATCATGATTTGGGAGATCCTCAAAAAACCTTAATTGAATATATATGTTTTAGAAACTCAGTCAAACTATGATCTCTCAGTTATGACAGAATAACATTTTTACTCTCAGGTTAGAAATATAGATTAAATTCAACTTATTATAAAATAATTTAATTACCCGCTCTTTCAACTATTTCTTAATGAAAAAAATATTTATAATAGTAGAAGGATATATTATTTTCTTTTAACAGATATTTTAATTTCAATACAGTCTATCTTTTTTATAGAATAATTTTTATATAAATTATAAGATATCCAAAAGAGAAAATGATTTGTAATAAGAATTCAATAGGTCTAGAATTATATCAAACATTTGATATATCAGTATTATATTATATTGATATATCAATATTCATATTGATATTATTATATCAATAATTTGATAAATTATATCAAATTATTATAGTTATGTGCCTATATAACTCTATAAATTGAATGGCTTTTATAAAACTTATTGCATTATGTAATTAAAACAATTTTGGAATTCATGACTCTTATAAAGTCAAGTCCCTATTTTTACATAGGATCACAACTTCTTTTTATATACACTATTGATTTTTCTAGAAAAATAAAAAAATGTTCATTTGAGTGGGTTCAAACTTCATTTGTCATAGAGATAGATTCCATTTTTTTTCTGAAATTCGTTCTATACACCAATCAGAAATAGGAATTTTATGGGTAATTTTGTATGAAATCATTGTAGCATAGCAGTATTCCATCAGAACAGGTTTTAGAGTCAAAGATATGATCACTCTACTTGCAAAAAAATTCGTGTCTATGTAATTTACTATTTAATAGCTGGTCCCACCTGCAATAGATAGAATTTTCTTTAATTATTTCAATGGTATTTCACTAGTCCATAGAGAATTTTGCTTCACAGTCAAAGCAGTTAGTGATGGAACATAATCTTGATGGCAGACTTTTAAATTAAATTCTGATTTTAAATTCTAGTAGCAAGGTAAAAATTTTCCCTAAAGTTGTTGAAGCATAATTAGCATATTTATTGGCTTATCTTTAACAACATTTCATCCTAATATTTGTTGCATTCCTCAGGAAAACTTTATGCTGTTTTAAATGACGATTTTAATTTTATCATAAAGACAATTATCTCTCAGTTAATTTCTCTTCTAATCAATTCACTGTATAGCTATTAGGAAATAAACTTTATGACAGGTCATTCACCGTTTGAGTTTTGCCCTTTCTGTAAACATTTATTTGTTCAAAAGTTATTAAATTTCTGGTCAAATTAAGACATAATATAAAATTAAGGGCCAGGAGCGATAAAACAGAGGGTAGGGTGTTTGCCTTGCACGTGGCCAACATGGGTTTGATCCCTGGCATCCCATATGGTCCCCTGAGCACGGACAGCAGTAATTTCTGAGTGCAGAGCCAGGAGTAACCCCTGAGTATTTCTGAGTGTGACCCAAATAGCAAAAAAAAAAAAAGGAAAATTAAGTTTGACTATAGGTGCATACCTGTTGTTTTGACCACAAATTCTTATAATAGAGAATGAAAGTTAATTTCACTTTGATTTATTTTAGATGGAATCAAAATGGGAAATTTTTCCTGCCCATACTCCTTCATAAACTCTGAGGTACTGAATATTATGACTTGGAGTCACTGTATTTTTCAACTAAAAAAAAAAGAGTGAGTATATTTTTATATAATTGCAGTTTCTTCTAAACTCTGTATAGACTTCAAGTCTATGGAAACTGGTTCATAAACATACTTAGTTTATCTTATCAAATGGAGCTAAGGTATTTGCAAAGAGAGTCTTAGGTTCTGGGAGGTTCATAGAGATGGTTTAGTGGCTAAAATGCCCACCCTGAGTTTAAGCAGTGATGCCCATCACATGCACATTTTGTATATCTGGCATCTCTGTTCTTTCTATCTGACTGTGCCAATCCCTATAATTCTCCAATACTGTAAGAGATTTGTGGCCATACAGCAAACCATTATATGCAATCACTGCAAAAAAAGAGTGCAATCTCCTGCAAACACTATACCCAGAATTTGTGTGACCATCACTGAAAGAGACTGACTTCCAATGATTGTGTGTGTAAGCAATACAACTTCGACCACTCCCAAGCAACAGGGCTAACAGTGTGATGAACTTAACTAAGCAGCCCCTTGCCTTGTCCCCTGCAGCAGAAAACGCTACCAAAAAGTGGGGAAAATACCAAAACCAAAAATATGCACAAATCCCAATCATATTGACATCAACAGAGGATGGGAAAAAATAAAAAAAATTTCCTGAGTTTTGTACCATCATATGAAAATTTGTTTTAATTCCCTTTTTTTTATATAAATTCATTTGTCAGAATAATTTGATTGGTTAGAATTTTAAATATCTCATGCATTTAAATTTCTTGTGAAAATATCGATGCACCAAGGAACCTTTCCATTTACTTTCAAATTCTATCCACATACTATTTTTGTCAGCAAATTAATTTGATATCCCATCTTGAGATAGGTTGCATTTCAATTTTAGGTTGTTCTCTGAAAAAAAATCAAAATCTACTTTAAGTATATGCTACCCGAGTGTTAGAGCACAGTATATAGTGCATTGAAAAATAAGTATAAATTGTTTCAGTTGTTAAGAAATTTATACTTCATTTTCATTATTTTAATTATGTATTCATACATTGTGAAAATATGTACATATTTAACAAAGAGAAAAAGTCGTCGCATCAGGGGCTGCCCGCCGCGAACGCACCTGGTGGGAAGAGCATGGGGATCGGCTGGGCATCAGGGCTGGATGGCGTCAGAGGGAGGTCCTGCGCCGATGGGTGGGGCTCGGTCCCCTCCTCAAAGCTGGAGCCTTTTCTCCTGGAGCCGAGTCGTCAGGGGCTGCCCGCCGCGGGAACACCTGGTGGGAAGAGCCTCTATTTAATGCTCAGTTCTAGGTTGGCATTAGTACCCTCTGCAATTGTTAGCACACTGTTCCATTTTTGTCTTACCTAGCCTCTGACTCCCACACGTTGGTGATAATTTCCACATTTGACAAGACCTCCTCATATATGTTTCACTTGACCTTGGATATTGGTATCTTAATATGTACTTATATATTTATGTTATGCAGATGAATGCAGTCATTCTGTGTCTGTTTCTCTCCTGGCTAATTTCGCTCAACATAATCTTCTCCATGTCCATCCATTTATAGGCAAATTTTATAACTTCATTTTTCCTAACAGCTGCATAGTATTCCATTGTGTAGATGTACCAAAGCTTCTTTATCCAGTCATCAATTTTCGGGCACTCTGGTTGCTTCCAGATTCTGGCTATTGTGAATAATGCTGCTATGAACATAAAAGTAGGAACGGTGCTTCTGCTGCGTATTTTTGGTTTCCCAGAGTAGGTTCCCAGGAGTGGTATGGCTGGGTCAAATGGGAGTTCAATTTCTATTCTTTGGAGGAATGTCCATATTGTTTTCCAGAAAGGCTGTACCAGCCGGCATTCCCACCAACAATGGATGAGTGTCCCCTTTGTTGTCTGTTGTTCTTGTTCTTTTGAATATGTGCCATGAATAGTGTTCTTATCCTGTTTCCATAAGGCCCAGGTCTCTGAGGTATATGTTAATGCAGGGAGAATGGTGGAGTCGAAGAGATGTGCTGGAGACTGAGGTTCTTTGTCCTTTTAGCTATTAATCAATTCTCTTGAAGGTGTTCCACACTCTTCTCTTTCCCCTCGCAGCTCAGGTTTTAGGTGGTTCATCATGTTGGGTTCTTGACCTAGGTACACATAACTGCTACATTCAGAGCTGTTTGTTCCATTGAGAGTAAATGGAGCATCTGGAACTAGTTTATTTTTCATGGACATAGTTTTGTTGAGATTCAGCTGTAGACCTATCTTTGCATATTCTCGGTCAAAGTCAGGCAGCATTTGTGAAACTTGGCTAATGTTTGGTGTTATTAGAACAATGTCAGTCATCAGTGAAGTGGAGGTGGTGTAGTTGCCGACCATCTATCTTCACTCCTTCCCATTCTAATGTCACATGACATTCTCGTGGGTGGCGCTGAAGAGTTTTTGTGAAATGGTACCACACTGCCAAACCCCTCTTTTGACATCAATAATCACTTCCTTGTAGAATGCTGAGATCTTGGTGGTGAATCCGTAATACAGATCACAAAGAATCTTGATTTATTGGTTTAGAATGCCCTCTTTGACTAGGGCTTTGATGACTGCTTCAATCTCAACAGAATTAAAGGCTTTCTTTAAATCAATGAACATTAGACAGAGCAGCATCTTGAACTCCCTACTAGCCTCAATGATCTTGGTTGCCATGTGGATATGGTCAATTGTGCTGAATCCTTTTCAGAACTCAGCTTGCTTGCAATGTTGTCATTCATCTAATGTTTGGCCAATCCTGTTCAGGATTGCTCTAGTGAACTGTATATAAATGACAGACACCAGGTAGAAGGGGCTATAGTAGCCAATGTCGTGGGCGTCTCCCTTCTTGAACAGTAGAACTGTCTTGCTGGTTTTCCATTGGGAGGGCACCTTGTATTCAGACAGTTAGCTTTTGAAGAGCTGAGGCAGTGTATTGATGAGCACTGATGGCAGATTCTTCAGGTGTTCGAGTCTGACTTTGTCGCGCCTGGTGCTCTTTGCTTGATTACCTATGAAATGGCATATTATATTTCAGAAGTGAGAATGTTGGGAATGACATATCCATCCTGCAGAATTTTTTATGTGGGCAGATGGACGTGGCTATCAAAGAGATCTGAATAGAAATCATGGATTATCCTCTTCTTTGCCTATCTGGAAGATGTGATCAATCCATCACGATGTCGGAAGGTAGTTTTCTTGGTCTTACAGTTGGCTAAAGACAGGTGGGCAATTAGAATGCTTGTCCCGGCTTCTGCTGCATCAGCCAGTATTTCTGCTCTTCTCCCTTTTTGAGGTCTTCCTTTATTGCTTCACTGCACTGCTTTATAAGCCTGGATATTTGCACATGGTTGCCTGAGGCTCATGCCTTGCCACATTGGCGAATGAGTTTGATATTTTTAAAGACAGGCATCCTTTTGTGGTTTTCTCTCTCTTGGAGTTCTTTGCACAATCATGGAGGTGCTGAACCTGTCAGTTTTATTCTTCATTGATGTCGTCAATGATGGCATTTTCCCATGTTGCTGCAATGTTTCCAAAGAGTTCCAGTTGGTGGTCATTTTGGTAGTTTTCTTCTTAAACTTTGCAATATTTTCTCCATGTTCTGTAAAGTAGAGTTTTTCATGAAGGAGACGGTGGTCCGATCCTGTATGGAATTTTGGGAGTACAGCAATATCAGTTAGGCAAAACCGTAGATTTAATATGATGTGTCAATTTCATTGTGGAACTGTCCACCAGGCGATTACCATGTCCACCATTTAGAGTCAGCTTTCTGGAACTGTGAGTGACCATGAAGGGACACTGTCTTGTTTGCCAAGGTGTCGAAAATCAGATGGGCTGGACATGTTTTGTGATTTGGAGATGACAGCTGGACTAGAGCCATTACTGAATTCATGTTACGGGACATAAAAGATCATATGGCTGCCCACCTACAAGATGGTCAGACTTCTTCGGCAAGACCCTGAAGAACTGTTTGATGTTCTTCAAATTCCTGAAACAAGCCGATGCCATCGGGCTACACTGGCACGTGATAGGATTAAATGGAAAGGTTACAGGCGCCTGCTGGAGCAAATTGAGGAATAACGGGGTATCTAGAGATCAAGTGATTATGTCTTCCAAAATTGAACCAGAAGTCACATAGTAAAGGATGGCAGGTTAGGGACAAACTGGTATGTGGTGTCAAGCAGATGAAATTAATTCATGAGTACCATTAGTTTAGCAGTATTGTAGCTAAGTTAACTAAACTATGATATTTTCTATATATTATTAAAGTGTGCAACAGTATTTAAAGCTAAATATTTCTGACATACTCTCCTCTATGATATTATATTAAAAGGACCAATTCCATTTACACAGGTTTAGAAACTGAAAATGTAGCATTACTAAAGAATGGCTAATTGAACTTGCTTTTTTTTGCTGTGATGAAATTTAGATTCCTTTATTTTTTTGCTCTAACCAATATTTCATTACCTCCAATCATTTCTTTAATCTTTTGTCAGTTATTATTGCTTATGCCACCCTGGCAAAATCTGTATTCATATATTAATATATAAGCATATATTATATAGTATATTTATTCTATATTAAAATTTAAATAAATAAACCTATATAATATATTATATATTAAATTATATAATGTATAATATATAATTTTAATAGAGATACACCCGGCAGATACACCCGCAGTAGTATATCAACTTTCCCCATTGAACCCCCTGCATTCCACGGACCACGTGAGTGACTTCCGACCGAGTACACCATCCCAATGGAGCCTCAGAGGAACCCAGAGAAACTCCCACACCTTCCTGGCAGCGATCTTCACCATCCACACTCCGCAGCTCCTAAGATCTCCCCCCTAGAGATTAAGCAGTCTCCAGCCTGGTTTGTCAGAAACCCAGCCTACAAAGACCCACCCTTCAGAGAGCCACTCTTCAGAGGAGAGTATTTCAAGCCCAGGAATGTTTGAGCCACAGATGCAGATACACCCAGCAGAGCAGATACCAACTTAACTTGTTGAACCCCCTGCATTCCACGGACCACGAGAGCAACTTCCGACCCGAGTCCACCATCCTAGTGGAGCCTCAGAGGAAACCAGATAATTTACTTCCAAATTACCATGAATATTCTCCCCACCCCTCAGACAGAGCCCCACAAAGTAATGAGAGTATAGCGCTCACAACAGAGCCTGGCTAGCTGTTCGATGCATGTTCGATATGCCAAAACCAGCAACAAAAATGTTTATTTTCCTGACCCCAGAAGAGCCCTTAATACGACAACAGTAAGAAAGGAGAACAAGCAGTGCCTGATAAAATTTCACGGCCGTCCTAGGCTGCCAAAATGAAGAAGGACAAAAATGACTGTCTGTACTTTCAATGCACCTACGCTGGCATAGGAAGCATATATTGAGGACCTGATGGTCCCAGCGCACAAGATCAAGTATGACATCATTGGTCTGACTGAGACGAGGAGGTGTCAGTCGCATTATACTGTATTTGACACCGGAGAAGATTTGTTCCTTAGAACATGCGGCGAAGAAGGTGTCAGTGGCATTGGTGTCCTTGTCAACACGAATATGGCCGTCAACATTGATTTATTTGAATGCCTAACAAACCGGATAGGTCGATTACACTTGAAGAGATGTGGCCCATTGCCAGCAATTTCTATCTTCATTGTCTATGCACCAACATCCACATACAAGGAAGATGAAATTGTGAAATTCTACATGGAACTGGAGGAGTTCTATAAAAAAGATCATACTTCTACAAGATCATAGTCGGTGATTTAAAGGTGCCAAGATAGGATCGAGAAGATCGACTGAAGAACTCCACATCAGGACCCATGGCCTAGAATGGAACGAACAGGGTGAGAGACTATCTGAGTTTATCATGTCCACCAAGACCATTCATGGAAACTCACAGTTCCAGAAGGCTCAATCAAAACATTGGACATGGGAATCACCTGGTGGACAGTTCCACAATGAAATTGACCACATCATCTTCAATCGAAGGTTTTGTCTGACTGATGTTGCTGTCGTCCCCAAATTCCAAACAGGATCAGACCACCATCTCCTTCGTGCAAAATTCTACTTCCTACAATGGAGAGAAAAGGCTGCAAAATTTAAGAAGAGAACTCCCAGAACGACCACCAACTGGGAACTCTTTGGCACCATTGCAGCAACATGAGAAGATACCATCATTGACAACATGGATGAAGAATACAACTGACTGGTTCAGCACATCCATGATTGTGCAAAGAATGCCGAGAGAGATAAAGACACAAAGCATGACACCTGTCTTCAGAAACTCTCAAAGCTCATTCGTCAACATGGCAAGGCGCAAGCCTCAGGCAACCAAATGATAATGTCCAAGCTTGCAAAGTGGTGCAGAGAAACAATAAAAGACCTCAAAGACAGAAGAGCAGAAATACTGGAAGATTCAGTAGAAGCCGGGAAAGGCATTCACACCACCCGCCTGTCCTTCGCCAACTATAAGACCAAGATGACTGCCCTCCAATGACCTGAAGGATCTATCACATCTTCCAGAAAGGCAATGCGGAAGATTATCTATGACTTCTACTCAGATATTTTTTATAGCCACGTCTACCTGCCCACATACCAAATTCCACAGGATGGATATGTCATTCCCAATGTTCTTCCTTTCTGAAATCAGACATGCCATTTCATCGGTAAAGAAGGGAACAGCACCAGGCCCAGACAAGGTCAGACCCGAACACCTGAAGAATCTTCTGTCGGTACATTCAAGACATTAGCAACTATCGCCCCATCTGCCTGTTGTCCGTCATCTACAAGCAGTTTACATGAGTCATCCTGAACAGGATTGGCAGAGCACTTGAAGAAGGACAGCCATGCGAGCAAGCTGGCTTCCGGAAAGGATTCAGCACAATCGACCATATCCACACAGTAACCAAGCTCATTGAGGTTTGTAGGGAGTACAAGATGCCGCTCTGTCTTGTGTTCATTGATAAAGAAAGCCTTTGATTCTGTGGAGACTGAAGCGGTCATTGAAGCCCTAGTTAATCATCTATTTGCTAGAGCGGGCACCAGTAATATCTCCAAATGCCCTGTCTCATGCTAGTAGACCCAAAGGCATCCCCTTGCTCTATGAATATAATGAGCCTCAAACAATTATATTAGGTCACAGGAATGACCTAATATAAATGTAACTGGTATTTGGCATATCAAATACTACACAAGCAGCTTGCCAGGCTTGCCGTGAGGGTGGCATACTGTTGTAGTCACCTCTAAATAAAGCATTTATTGATGAACAGCGCAGCTGCGAGAGCCTGGCTGTGATATTCTGGTCTGCTGGGTGGAGTTGTGACGAGAGGGAAGTCCGGATGTGGAAAATGGCGGGCCCCATGGAGTAGGGGAGGGTGGTCTGGCTTGTTGTGAAGCTCTGCTGGGGTGGCAGGTCAGGGCTAGAACCCGTCATGCCTCCTGGGCACCCTCACGAGCAGCTGGGCACAGGGAGAACAAGTAGCAGCTCTGCCCCATGTCTGAGAGTCTCTGGTTCAGCATACCTGGGCCGGATTGAAAAAAAAAAACCTACTGCTGGGTTCTAATCATACAATAAAATTAAAGACTGACTCTAATTTTTCTCTCCAAAATCTAGAAACCTAGTAATAACATGTCTAAAATTATGACAAATTCAAATTTTAGGGCATTATAAAATGTATCTGACTGACCATCTTTCCTCAAATCAATTATGAACATAAAAATCAGTGTCAATCTTACAGTTGTCACAGCCAAGAAGAGCTAGGGAGACATGTTGGTTAAGCAATGTCATACATTGGATTGGATCCTGTATGGAATCCAGGAAAAGGACAGGAACAACATGAAAGACAAAAAATTTAAGTTATGCATCATTGAATTTCATTTAGATACATATTAATTGGTTATCGATTCTGACTATTGTTCTATGCCCAGACCTGCTTAAGTTTGCAGTGCAGCTAGGTTCAGGCATTCCCAATTGATAATCCCCAGTTGGTGTGCAGTATCCATCAAATTTGGAACAAATTTGAGTCTAGCAGTCATAATACAAGGTTCTTATTTGTTGTCTGACAGGGCCACTGCCAGCATGAGGCTCTTAAGAGTAAGTACACTGTGGTGTGACACTGGCATCTATCCATTCTTGATGAATATAAGGCACACAGGGAGATGGAGTAATTCATCACAATGATTGGGGCAACAAAATGCTTGGAAGCATTAAGTACTTAACAATTCTAAGTACAATTACTTAATAATCACTAATAGTTACTTAAGCACGATGAATCCAAATTTAAAACAATTAAAATTAAACCCAATGAAATTAGAGGACAATGGAATATAAGCTCAATAAATAGAAAGTGTAAGAAATTTTTTGAGGACAATTGAGTATAAGGCATAGATCAAAACTATGCAGCAAACTGTTTCAGCAATATAATGAAAGAAGCACAAAATTAAACCAATGAATATGTAGTACATAGTAGTGGAAAATATGTAAAAACAAATGAAAGACATGAGTTGATGGTTCCAAGGGATAACCTCAGTGGTTTATAATACTAAGCATCAATGGTTTAGAACAACTATGTTGCAAGAATACACTAATGAATTTAATCATTTCTGTCACCAAGCATTAAAGCAAAAATGCTTGAGCCTTGACCCTTCCTTCCTTCCTTCCTTCCTTCCTTCCTTCCTTCCTTCCTTCCTTCCTTCCTTCCTTCCTTCCTTTCTTCCTTCCTTCCTTCCTTCCTTCCTTCCTTCCTTCCTTCCTTCCTTCCTTCTTCCTTCCTTCCTTCCTTCCTTCCTTCCTTCCTTCCTTCCTTCCTTCCTTCCTTCCTTCTTTCCTTCCCTGTCCTTCATTCTTTCTATCATTTTTTCTCATTTCCTTTCTCCACACCTGGCAAGGTTTGGGTCTTTCTCCTGACTCTTCACTCATGTATCACACCTTATGGGGGATTGGAGACCATAAAAGGGTGTTAGGAATTGAACCCAACTTGTTTGTGAGCAATTCAAGTGCTCACACTTGTCTACATCTTTTGCCCTTCACATTTGAAATAAGAATAATTATTTTCACACTTGAAATAAGAATAATTTATTTCTACATTTATTCTTATTTCAATACAATACTGATTTAGTTACTTTGATTCATTTTATAGTTTAAAGTAATGAATGCGATATATCCGTTCTTCTTTTGTCTCAGAATTCTTTGGAAAACCAATTTCATTTGCTGTTTGATAAGAATTTAATGGGCCAAAGAGATGGTAAGCAGGTAGTGCATGCAACCAGATGCCATTGGGCTACACTGGCACGTGATAGGGTCAAATGAAAATATTACTGGTGCCTGCTCGAGGAAATTGATGAATAACGGGATTTCAAGTGATCAAGTGATCAAGTAGAAATAAATATAATGTAATTTTGACCCAACAATAAAAACTCAAACTTATGTAGTTAATATTATAGATGGGGTCCGATAAAATAAATATCTTTTAAATAATTATTGTTTATGGGCAGTAGGGCATTTGTTATCATGTTGAATCCATAGCACCTAGTATGGTCCAGCAGGATTGTTCTCTGACCTTCAAAAGCAGGAATAAGCCCTGAGTACTTCCAGGTGTGGTGTAAAAATATTAATAAATGAATAAATAAATAAATAAATAGTATAATAGCCATAGTTGAAACACAGAATCACTGTTATTGTGAAGAGAAGTCATCAAAAATACATATTTAGACTATCCTCCTCCAAAAAAAATACATTGGTGAGATATAGTCAATTTTATGGCATTTCAGACCCTCAACTTCAACAGAGTTATCTAAGAAATTTTTAAAAAAAATGATAATAGCTTTAATAAAACCTTTCTCACACAGATAAAGAAGTTATAAATAAAATGAGAAAAAATGTCGTTTAAAAGAATATACTTCCAGGATACATATGGCAGTGATAATTTCCATGACTGATGAGGAATTCACAAAATATAAGAAGAAAGAAATCTCCTAAACAAATAAAAATGCTTAAATGCACTGAATAGTTTTCCAAGGAAGACAAAGAGTCAAGAAAGACATGAAAAATACATTTTCATTAATGTAAAAAACCAAAACAGCAACAATATATCACATTGACCCTGAGAGAATTTATTATATCTAGATGGCAAGAAACAACTGTGGAGTGGGCAAGGATAGAAGGTATAATTGTAAACAGTTGTTACAAATACAAATTAATTTTGCATCTCTGAAAAACTGTGTCAAGATTTCTCAGAATTCTTAAAATAGATAGTCATAAGATCTAGCAATTCAACACCTGAGTGTTGATCCAAAGATATGCAAAATTATTAGTTTGAAATGATACATGCAAACCTATGCTCATTGCAGTGCTATTTCCCAAGGCCAATATATTAAAATAACACTAGTACACAACATATTAGTGAGTCTAGAGCATAATGATATGTACACAATCATCTTCTATAGGAACATGAGAGAAGAAAGAACTCTTTCCTCTTACAATCAAATGGCTAGAGTGGAGAGAGTTGTTCTAAACAGAATATGTGAGAGGAGAAGGGCAAATATATCAAGCATCTCACTCATAAAAGAGAGTAAGGAAAAGGAATGGGGAAAAGGGGACTGATCACACCTCTTAGCTGCCTGTAGAAGTATGGTTGCTGTAAATAAGGAACTGAGATGAGGAGGTAGCAATGAAATGTTGTCAGTATATATTGGTGCTCTAGTGGTTTGGATGTGAGAAAACATTATTTTAGGATAGGTATGCTATCGTACCTCTAAAATATTTACAGCCTTATATTATGATACCAATATCCAAGGTCAAGTGAAACATATGTTAGGAGGTCTTGTCAAAGGTGGAAATTATCACAAACGTGTGGGAGTCAGAGGCTAGGTAAGACAGAAAATGGAACAGTGTGCTAACAATTGCAGAGGGTACTAATGCCAACCTAGAACTGAACATTAAATAGAGGCAAAAAGATACACATGACAACCCTTTAATGTATGTTCTGTAATCCATAGTCTGGAGGGGAAGGAAAAGAGAAAGAGAGAGAAACGGAAAGAAATAACCTGCCATGGAGGAGGGCTGTGGGAGGTGGGAGGGAACTGGGGATGTTGGTGGTGAGAGATGGGCACTGGTGGCGGGATGGGTGCTGGAACACTGTATGACCAAAACCCAAATATGAACTTTTTAATTGTATATCTTAGCAATTGTAAAAATAAAAAATTAAAAAAAAATATATTTACAGCCTTAAAAACATGTTAATGGCCCTGGAGCAATAATAGAGTGGGTGAGGGATATGCCTTGCATGCAACTGACCAAGGGTTCTATCCCTGGCATCCGGTATAGACCCCCAAGCACCACCAGGGTTAAGTCCTGAGTGCTGAGCCAGAAAGAACATCTCATCATGGCCAGTGTGACCCCAAAATGCCAAAAAGAATACAAAAGAAAACATGTGATATGAGTGGAAAGGGGAAAACCTGTACAAATAATACTTGACACTGTCACTGTATCACTGTCTTCCTGGTCATCATCGATTTGCTTGAGCGGGCCCCAGTAACATCTCCATATGTCCTGTCTCATGCTAGTAGAGCCCAAGGGCATCTGCTTGCTCCAGGAACATAAAGAGCCTCAGTCCATTCCAGAATGAGGTCTATAATTGTTACTGGTGTTTGTCATATCAAATACAACATGGGTAGCTTGCCAGGCTCTGCCGTGCAGGTAGCATACTCTTGTAGTCATCTCTAAGTCCAGCATTTATTGATGAACAGCGTGGGCGCTGTGATAGGCTGGTCTTCTGGGTGGAGTCCTGAAGAGAGAGAAGTCCGATGTGGAAAATGGAGGCCCTCATGGAGTGGGGGTCATCTGGCTTGTTGCAAGGCTCTGCTGGGGTGGCGGGCCAGGGCTAGAACCCTCCATCCCTCCTGGGCACCTCGTGAGCGGCTGGGCACAGGAGAGTCAGTAGCTGGGGAGAGTCAGCCCTGCCCCATATCTGTGAGTCTCATCAGGGTTAATTGCCTAAAACCAATGTTGTGATCAAAGTGTTGGATGCCCCCCAAAATAAATAAATGGATAAACAAATAAGGCCATTTGGGCTGGGGAGATGGCTGGAGCACCCTTCGCATGCAGGAACTGTGAGTGTAAACCCGGCACCACCAGCAATGGACGCCCAAACAAGCAAAACCATCAGGAGGCCCTTCACATTTCTAGTGGACTCCTGGCTGTCTCAGAGTAAAGTGTATGGACAGGCGGCTGCTGATTCGTCCCCACTTCCCAGCTGCCCGGGAACAGGAGCAAGGAGAGCTCAAAGACAAATCACTGTCTTGGCCCAGGGTGTCTGGAGAGCAAAGCACTATTGTGTTTTTCCAAGCTGCTTCCTTCCTGCAAAGCAGAGAAAGCAGAGGACAGGGGCGGAGAGACAACCTGGGTCAGAGACTGCCTGTCCAGCACATGTTCCTTGCACTAGGAGGACTATGCTGGGTCCCCAAAATTGCGGAAGGTCCCCATTCACCACCATGAACAGCCCTGAAAGCATCAGGCTGGACATAAACTGGGCCTGGCTCAGCCCCCAAACCAAAATGAAACACTTCTTATTCATGAACCCTAAACTGGTCCCTGATGTATTTTAAGTAAATAGCAAGCTACTAAAGTGACCTGTGGGCAGAGAGCTCAGAGGGGTGTGGCTGAGCAGATCCCAGCACTCCGCCACAGGCCTCGTGCATTCCAGCGAGGAGCAGCCAAGGGGCCCTGTGACTGGGGGAGGGAAGCAGGGGCGGGAAAAAGCTGGGATGACGCTGAACCCGTCTATTAAAGTTAGCATCTACCTTGTGCAGAGGCACAATATTCATCCATTTAGGCATCACAACTCTGTGAGATAAAACAGAAAGGCAGACGTCAGGTGCAGACCACCTGAGCAATGGGCTAAGAATCTAGCCTGGAGCCTGGCAAGTCCAGAAACTCTGAGTATATGTGCATCACTGATCTTCTGATGCTGGAAGATCACCGAGTCCAGAAAACAGTCGATCCATGCTGCACTGAGAAATGAAAGAGCAGCAGCAGCCACCAGTAAAAATATGGTCAGGAATGTGGGGCCTGGTGGGACACAGCAGCACCCGGGACTGCTCAGGGGAAAGCAGTGTCATGCCATGGATCAAAACAAGGTCAGACGAATGCCACGGAGATGATACAGCGGGTAGGGCATCTGCTTTGCACGCCAAGAACTGGCTTCGATCCCCAGCATCCCATATGGTTGGTTTCCCAAGCACTGCCAGAGCCGGAGCAACCCCTAAGCATGCATGATCAGGTGTGACCCTAAAAGGAAAAATAAAGCCCAAGGTCACACAAACATGAAAGGCAAATGCCTCGATTCCTGCACTCAGGCCTACTGGTAAAGACTGTGAATCCAGGGTTGGGGGGGTGGGGGTTGGAGGCAGAGATCAAATGGGGTTTCATAAACACAGGAACTTGCTCTACCACTGAGCTGCATTCCTGGCCTCCTAAAGTTTATTTATTTATTGGGTCACACCTGCGATGCCCAGGGCCTACTCATGGCTCTGCTTGGGGAAACAAAAGGGATGCTGGGGATCAAACCCGGTCAGCTGCGTGCGAGGCAAACGCCCTACCCGCTGTACTATAGCTCCAGCCCTGTTTTTTGTTTTAAGGCTTGATAGTCTCATTTTCACCCCTTAATTTTTATTATACCACCATGAGATATACAATTACAAGGATCTTCATAATGGATCTATCATACAGTGTTCCGGCACCCATCCCTCCACCAGTGCCCCATTCCCACCACCAACATCCAAACATTCCCTACCACCCAACTCCTACCTGCCCCTATAGCAGGCACCTTTTCTTTCTCTTTCTAAATCTCTGGCTCTGTATTTCTCTCTCTCTTCTCTTACACTTTGTGGCTTACCCTACAGATATTAACAGTTTATGAAGTCTCTATGTGTATATTCAATAGTGAGTTCTAGTGGACATTATAATTCTCCATTCCCCATCAACCTCCCCAGTTTGTTGCAACTAGAATGAACCTTACAGTGTATAAAAATGAAAGATCCGGGGCCGGAGCGATAGCCCAGCAGGTAGGGTGTTTGCCTTGCACGCAGTGGCCCATGCCTGCCTGGGTTCGACCCAGGCTGGCATGACAATAGAATACTTGACAATAGAATAAAAATAGAAAAGAAGTGCTTTATAGTGAACTATTTAGTGACCTGATAGTGAATCATATGCAAAGGTAGATGTGATAGTATCATACAATACAGATTTAGTGAAGCTACTTAGTATCTCAAACATTGAACAATTATAAATGAGCTATTCTTTAAAAAAAGAAGTAGAAATATTAAACACATAGCTTAAGTGTTTAGCAAATAGACTGAGAAGTGCTCTCAAAGGCATCCAACTGTGGAATAAGTGAGAATCATGCAAAATTAGAGTGAGGAAGAAGTTGTCATAAATTAAAAAAATTAAAACAATAAGAATTACAGCAAAGTAGTAATTTAGGAAACGAAGGGCTAACCAGCATCTGTTACATAAAGTAGAATTACTGAAAGAGGAAGAAAATTGAGAAGTCTTGGAAAGGTGACAGGCATCAGAACTTTAAAGAATACATAAACCATTGACAAGCATGTAATCTTATAGGTGGGTAAATTTATTTTCTTAAAGGTTAACTAACTTAAACTATAATATATCTCACTGTGAAAAGATGTTGCTTCAAGCACCAATGCTTACTGGGTTTAATTTATAAAACACTGAAATACTATGAACTGAAATTATACTGCTTTATATGTTGTGAATATAGCTCTATTTTTATTACCAAGCACTGTCAAAATCACAAACAACCTCAGACTACATATTAATCACTAGTATCATATGTGTCATAAATAATTATAATCATAAATATGAAAACATAAAATCTACTGTACATGCATTAAATTTAGAAAATTATGACATTTGTAGCTGAAAGAAAACTTGCTGGCTATTTCTCACTACTGTTTCTGAACTTAATGATTTTGGAGATACATCGATATTTTGGTTAAATATATCATCTATAAGTATATTATATAAAAATACATCATCTATAAATATATTATATGAACACAGTACTTGGAGTGATATTGTAGCGGGTAAGGATATGCCAATTTCAAACAACTGACAGTGGTTCAATCAACAGGACCCCTATAGTTTCCTGATCATCACCAGAAATGACTTTTGAGCACAGAGCCTGGAATAAGTCCAAGCTTTGTTGGGTGTGGCCCACATCAAGCAAATATAAAGAAAAAAATGGGAAAGAATCTATTACATAAAATAGTTGTCTGGGTATCATTTATATAACCATCCAGGTCAAAATCAAAATTTATTATATAGTTGACTTATGATGCAATTTTAAAATAACATTTGATTATGTTTGCTATAACAATGTTATCTTCATAAGATAGTAGGCATATATTAATTAGCTGTAATAAAATATAATATAGCCAAATTATTTTGAAGGCCCTTGTGGATACCATTGGAATGTCCAATTCTATGGGTTCTAATGTGATGGTGAACAAGGCAAGGAATAATTTTCAAATGTCATGTTTAAAGGCCAGAAAGAGTGCAATAGGTAAGACACTTATCTAGGTTTTATTCCTAGCTGTGCAAATCCAGGATTGACCTCTGAGCATAGATCAAAGCGTAAGTCCTGTGCACACCCAGGTGTGACTCACAAATAGACAAAATTAAATAATCAAATTTCTATACTTTCCCCTAAACAGAGAATAAAACAATGTTGAGAGACAGATGTTACTCAGAAAAGGGGTGAAAAGCACACTTATTTACTAAAAACTCCTATCCTCATAGTCTTTAAATATAGTTATTCTTTCTTGTTGTCATTTGTTAAGATGAGTTCATTTATTCCATAGACTTCCTTGTCTTAGTTTCTTTTTAATGAAAACCCTATCATTCTCCCTTACCTGTAAATTAATATATTGATTGTGTAGGGAAATTTCAAGTACATACAATATACTTATTAGTGACAGCATTAGAAAAAAAATAATCAAAACACTTTAGAATGACTTGTGCTTTTCTATTTCCACATATACCACAAATTTCAAGTAAATGCAATGCATTTCTTAGGGACAGCATTAGCAGACCCACAGCTGCACTGCTCGGCCGGTCCCACATGGAAGGAACCCATGGAGCTGACTCCCGTTAAGGGGCTTGGCCAGCCCCTGGCCAAGTCCAAAATTGCTCCAAGGGTTTGCTCTCATGTGCTCATGTGCGGGAGAGAGAGCCCCCACGCTGGCTGGATTCGGAGTGGAGTTTTGGGACCTGCCCTTTCCTCCGCCTCCTTGCTAGTTGCCCTGGAAGAGAGAGACCCACTCATGTCAGACCCACAGCTCCCTTGGCGCACAGCTGCTTCACGGCTGTGCGATATAAGAGAGAATGCTGATTTTAGGATAAGGTCCTTCCCAAGATCTTTCACATTTATGCATTGTATACAGTTCTAGACAGGTTCTATCTTAAACCAGTAAGCCTAGCAAGAAGCCAGAGCAAACCACACATCATGCAGTCAGTCATTCTCAACATCCAGACTCCATAGTTCCTCAGAGCTCCATCCAAGAGAAAACCTGATCTTTCCCCTTTAAGGTTCATCAGTAAATGCTCCAGATGAGAGCCTTCTACTGAGACTATACCACCTACAAGGCAAAGCCCGGAAAGCTACCCGTGTTTTATTTACTTGTTATGCCAAAAACTAGTAACGATTATGGACCTCAGTTCCATGACCTGAAGAATGGTTTGGTGCTCTTCCTGTCCCTAGAGCAAGCAGATGCCCTTGGGTTACACTTGCTTTTGGCAGGACTTATGGAGATGTTTCTAGTGCCCACTCAAGCAAATTGATGAACAATGGGAAGACAGTGATACAGTGATTACTTCTAGTTATCGTTTGTTAAGTTGAGTTTATTTATTCCATAGACTTCCTTATTTTAGTTTCTTTTTAATGAAAACTCTATCATTCTCCCTTACCTGTAAATTAATGTATCGATTGTGTAGGGAAACTTCAAGTACATACAATATATTTCTTAGGGACAGCATTAGCAAAAAATAATCAAAACACTTTAGAATGATTTATAAGCCTTTCTATTTCCATATATACCAAATTTCACTTCCAGATATCACTTGGTTTTAATATCAGATTCCTATGCCATCTAATTTTTTATTGTCCATTACAAAAAATTATATTAATTTGAATTTCTGAACATATCTTGTCTCACTACTATCACTGTTTGTTAATTAAAACTATTTTTTTGTTTTTGATCTTCTTGTTTAATGAAACTATGTTCATAGAAAATTAAAAGCTACATTTACAGACTTAGTAAACTCCGTATTTCTGCTCTTGTCCTAAAAATAACTCTGGCCTCTGTTACATCTTTGCTCTCTCTATTTTCAGCAGAAGAGTCCATAGCGTTAACTAAAGCATGTTCCATGAAACACAGCAAAAATAAGATGCTGTTACCCTTTCTTTCCTTACTATGTTACCAGACTTGAACTACCCATGCAGAAATATTGAAGTAAGAAAATATTGCATCTCTAAAAAGTTTGCTTTTTTCACTCTCTTATTGAGATGGGTAATTTTAGTAACTGATAAGTGATTAGGTTTGTGATAAGTATTGACCATATGAACTGAAATTATATAAATAGCAGAATAAATATATGGGTTATTGGGTATCATACTAAAGTAGTAATAAAATTTAAACTAAAAAACAGGAAAGCTGTTGTATTAAATTTGTACCGCTTCAAATATTCACTACTCTAATCATCACTTCCTGTTTATTTATGCATTTATTATCATGGTTACTATCTAATAAGTGGATCCTGCCATGATCAAATAAAATAATAAAGCTCCATATACAATGTGTTCAAAAATCTGATATCCTTTGGGACTGGAAAGATAGTACAGCAGGAATGGCTATTTTTGTACACAACCAACATGGGCTTAATCCATGGCACCCAAGTAGTCCCCTGGTATCTGGCAAGAATGATCCGCTAGTGTGAGCCATCAGTAAGTCCTAAATAATGCTGCACATTTCTCAAAATAAACAAACAAATGAATAAACAAACTTTTTTTTACAAATAACTGATTCTACATAAATGTTTAGAAAGGATAACTTAAATTACAAGACAGAAGTCAAAAAAGTTGAATATTGCAAATTAAGGATTTGGTTTTATTTGATAGAGCAAATACTTTTAATGGTAAAATTACAAACACAGGATACTATAGCATTTATTGTAAAGTAAGTCAGAACTATTGAATTGTGTTTAGCTTTAGTAGATTCAAATGATAAAGAATTGTTTTTATTTCTTAAAACACTTTTTTGTTAACAAATTTATGAAAATTTTAAATTTCTAGTATGAAGAAGCACAAATATTCACTTGTAAAAATGAACTCATAGACAATGTTTTAGATCATTTACAACTACTATATGAAATAAAATATAAAAGAAAACCAAAGTTACACAATGTTTTTATAGGTACTCCATAATTATGAAGTGAACCTGATTCCTCTGTACCGGATAGGCCGTCTTCATCAACTGCACCATAGAGTATTCCCATAATCAGAGAATTCCTCTTCTCTGCTTTCCAAGTTTCATCACTTTTTTCAAATGATGACCTTTCTTTTAGCATAAAATATGTCTAAATCTGTTTTCTAACTTGACATCCATTAGTTGAGGTTCCTAATTTAAGACTTGTATCTGTAAGTCATACGTAGGTTAACTTATTTCTGTTTAACAGGCCTCTGGGACTAAGAGTAACAAAATCATGCTAGGGAGCAAAATCTGACCTGCAGCAAGAGGCTTAGCGTGTCTGTGAGACACATCCGGGAAATGCAGTTCCTCTCATCACAATCTCACCTCATGACACCACCTTCTTAAACATCAACACAGCATTAATCACTGCATGGAGAGCCGGTCCTAGGGAAAGCAGAGAGTACTCTCTCCTTGAATTCACATAAAGGATGTTCCTCTCATCCAAGTAATTCCGAAGGTGACAAATATTACAGATGGTGAATTTATGGGAGTGCTTACTCCCTGTTTATTAACTCATCCATCTTGTGAGAAATAAAAAGGACCAAACAGTGAGACAAGTGAGCTTTTCTTATCCTGTCAGCGCAATGATGTTTTAAAGTAATCAATATCTATAATTACTAAATCCTGCCAAGGAAACTTAACCCTTCACTGGCAAACTGGTGTTTAATCACTCTCTGCCATGGCAGCCTGAGTAAATCCAAAATTAATTATCAAGAATATTGCTGCAATTATGCCATTGATTTCTGTCACAGATCCCGTGTTTTTGTGGCTACATAACATCCTATTTTACTCACTGTCCGATCGCGTGACTTTGCATGCCTACCAAAAGAGACATTGGTGTCAATGCCAAGGAACTTAAAAGCGACCTTGCAGTCAGTAGATCTCACAATATTAGAACTAGGTAGTCCCAATGCTAGTGAAAAACAGCTGAAATAGTTTATCTCTGGATCCTATGGAGAGGCAGATTTAAGGAAAAATGATCTCAGAGTCAAGAGTTAGTATGGAGCGGTAACTACAGTGTTTGTCTTATGCTCAACCAACCTAAGTTCAATCCTGGCCTTCCATATGATTCCCCAAGTCCCTCCAAAAGTAATTTCTGGACACAGGAGTTATCCTGGACCCCAAAAATCAAATACAATAATAATAATTTTAAAATATATATCATTTCTAGAGGGTGGGAGATATAGGACACCTGGTAGCAGCAGAGCCAAGTTAGATCCCCGATGCAGCATGTTTCCCTGAGGACAGTCAAGAGTAATCTCTGAGCACAAGGCCAGGAGTAGACCCTGAGCCAGGTATAGTTCCAAAATAAAGCAAAAAGTAACCTCAAAGTAAAAACAAACAAACAAACACACACAAAAAGACAGATGCCAGAGAGATAGTACATAGGACATGGTGATTGACTTGCTTGCGACCAACCTACGTTTGATACCAAAGGATCTCAGGATCTCAGTGTCACATCTGGTCCTCAGAGCCTTTCTAAGCATGATCCCTGAGCACAGAGCAAGGGGTAAGCCAGTCAAGTGTGACCCAAAAAACAAAATATAAATTGAAAAAATAAATTTGGTATATAGTTACAAATAAAGGTGAACTGTAACTTAGGGTGTCTCAAGGAATATTTTTTATGAAAATAGTTTTAGTTCATTTTGATAAATATGTAAAGAAGAATAGCACTATTCTTACACAAATACTTAGTATTGAAGGAATAGTATTTTTATGAGGTCATAAATCAAAGACTGAAAAAGTTAATGTAGAAATATGTAGTATCAATAGCATGGTTTTACTAATAAGCACAGACATGAAATGCACATTAAATACATTGTAAATAAATCCAATAATATGTAAAAAATCAATATGCTATGAAGCAAGAATTTTTTTCAGATTTCAAGGTTAATTTAGCATTTGAAAATTTTATAAAGGAACAATATATTGAAGGCATAAAACTGAAAACCATACTATCAGTTGAATAAACCATGAGAAGTGATTGACATAAGGAAAATATTTTATTAGACAAAGGAATATTTTGGAAATTTAGCAATAAAATGGATTTTTTCTAACTGAATTTTAAAGTCTACAAAACGAATGAAAGCAATATTTAAGCATTACGATCATCTTCTAATTTGAAAACTTTTCATTATACAACAAATTCTATTTGTTCTAGATTGGGAACAGTGTAATAATTTACATTCATGATATGAGATATTATGCCCAGTTAAATAAGTTAAGATGAAAAAAAATATTAAAGCAGTCCATAAAATTGTTACTCATAACCAAATTAAACATATTGTAGAAAGTCACAAAGGATATACAAAATATTAATGGAATCTATATATTACGTTTCCTATGTTCATTTAAACAAGGTTAATTTTTTATATATGTATTATGTAAGGTTAAGATACACATATTATTTCTTTTATTAGCTATAATGGAGAAGGGAACAGCTTGACAATATTACTTGGAAATAGTAATGGTAGACTAGAACTGAGTACTGAAAGTACATAAAGAGATATCATGTCAATAACACAAACAATAATGTGAAAAGGGGAGAGAGATTGAGAGAGAGAGAGAGAGAGAGAGAGAGAGAGAAAGAGAAGAAAAATAGCTGCCATAGAAACATGTTGGGAAGAGAAACCCAGACCATTTCTGGTGGGAAACATGGAGGGATGGGTGTTGGAACACTGTATGACTGAAACCTAATCATTAACAGTTTTGCATTGGTCTATCTCACAAGATTCAATTTTTTAAAAAGAAATAAATAGAAAATGAAAGCAATGCCATTAGAGAATTACTAATTGCACCCTGAGAAATGATACTGCTAAGTAAAAATTTAACATGTGCATATTAAACCTGAGAAATATTGAGGCTTTCAAAAGCTTTAAAATTTCTGCCCACTGTCTTAGAACACTGTTGGATTATTGCTGAGTTAGAGACAATAGAGTTTATTACCATAGAAATCACAGAGACCAGACCATGGTTATTTAAATGTTTACAAATATTTTATAAAAAAGCTTTGTCAGGTTATTAAAAAGACAACTAGATATTACCTGTAGTAGCATCTTCAATTGCAAAATAATTACATTATTAGGGGATCTTTATCTTTATTATGGTAAGTAAATCTATAAATAACATCAATATTAAGCTTAATATTAAACAATTCTATCACTAAGTAAGACCCTCTTCTAATTTGAAAACATTTCATTGTACAACATATTCATGAATACATTACAAAGACATCGTTAGTATCTCTACTCAAGGTATGTATGTATGCGGAAACCACTCCTGTAAGTGCTCCAGAGACTGTATGAGATACTGTAGATCAAACAGAGTTTTGCCACTTGCAATGCAAGACCCTATCCACTGTACTATCTTTCTAGCCCTATTTCAGTATTTACTGCAGTAACCATGATACTGAGAAAAAAAAGTTGGTTGATATGAATTACTAAAGACTTTTTTTGTTTAAATTTAAGTAAATCTACAGAAATTATACTGAATTTGTGTCTACTTGTATATATAGAAATATATATAGAAATATATATATATTATATTTTATATATAGAGAAATATATTATATATAAATATATAAATATTTTATATATAATATATATATTTATATATATATATTTTAATCTTATACATATATAAGATTAAAATCTACTCCTCATCCAAAGAATAAGTATTGTCATATGCAGGGGACCTGGATAATAGTATAAAACTGTTTTTATTTTGTTTTTTGTGTTTGCTCCTGGGTCACACCCAGCAATGCTCAGGGGTTACTCCTATCTCTGCACTCTGGAATTAGACCTGGAGGTGTTTGAGGTACCATATGGGATGCCAAGGATTGAACCTGGGTTGGCTGCATGCAAGGCAAATGCCCTACATGTTGTGCTATCACTCTGGGCCCAAGGTTTAAGGCACATGCTTTATATGTGTCTGTCTCTTATTTGAACCATGATACTTCATGGTCTCATAAGCTTCACTGAGTTATTAGAAGATTCCAATAACCACTGGCTTTTTCAGCTAGACCAGACATCATTTATTAACTATTTTTTATATCCACATATCCCAGACACACTTTTCATGTCCTCATATTGAATGCTCAAGTGATCCCTGGAACCCAACACCTCCAATAATGTCTTGTGATTTATAACACCATACCATACACTTACATTGAGGCAAATGGAGAATGTCAAAGAGAGAGATAGAAATATGTACAATTCCGTTTATAGATTTTACCCATAGATATGAGTCTAAAAAAGCAAAAGAAATTATTCTTTGACGAATAAAACAGATTGGTGGCTAGCAGAGGGAGAAAGATTAGGGGGGGATGTAGATGAAATGTGCAAAGGAAATCAATAATTAAAAACTAACTGTTACACAATAACTATGCCAGAAAACATTGAACACAATGAAAACTCTGATCAATCATTATAATAGTAGTCACAAATGTAAAAAGCTGTTAAAAGTTGTTTAGCATTAGACATTTTGATAATCATTTCACAATATGTGCACATACTGAGACATCATGTTGTAAACCAGAAACTATAATAACTTTCCATACCCATCATGATCTAATTAAAATCATATTCTCAAAAATATGAAAAATAATATTCTAATATCAAAGTGTCAGCAGGATTTTTGTTTGATAGCTGTGAAGGAAAGTCTCTATTGTATCTTATTCTTATTTTCACATGTCACCAATCCTTAATATTCATAATTTTCTTTTATTTGTTTTTTTTCTTTTTTTTTCTTTTTTTAAAAATATTTTATTATACCACAGTGAGATCTATAATTACAAAGACGATCATATTTGGGTTTTAGTCATACAATGTTTCCGCACCTATCCCTCCACCAGTGCCCATTTCCCACCACCAATGTCCCCAATTCCCTCCCTCATCCCCTAGCCTGCCCCTATGGCAGGTTCTTTATCTCTTTTCTCTCTGTTTTTAGGTCACACCCTGTGATGCTCAGGGATTGCTTCTGGCTCTGCACTCAGGAATTGCTCCTGGCGGTGCTCACAGGACCAAATGGGATGCCGGGATTGCACCCGGTCAGCTGCATGCAAGCCAAATGCCCTACCCGCTGCACTATCACTCCGGACCTCACTACCACAAATTATGCAGTGGAGTTTACCACATTTGAAGAAATCGCCGGGGTCAGCACATCCGAGTGCAGTGGATAAGCCTTGCCCTGGGGAAACAGCCTTTGTGATCATGGTATCTCCCCAACCAGTAAGTATTATTATTCATAATTTTCATCTGTCTATTTTCTCCCTGTCTTCAATGTCATTTTCACTGCACTTTTTTGTTAAGATTTACTTATTCTTTTTGAGAACAATTCTTGTGGCTTAAAATAAGCTATAGAGTGGGCCTGAGCGATTGTCCAGCGGATAGGGCATTTGCCTTGCAAATGGCCGGCCTGCAAGGGCCCGGTTAGATCCCCGCATCCCTTATGGTCTCCCAAACACTGCCAGAGTAATTCCTGAGTGCAGAGCCAGGAGAAACCCCTGAGCATTTCCAGGTGTGACCCAAAAAGCAAATTATTAAATAAATAAACAAACAAATACATAAATAAATAGATAGATAGATAATTAATTAAATAAAATAAGCTAAAGAGACTTTGTCTTAAGTCCATTATGTTCTTTCTAACTGCATTTATACTTTGAGTTGCAGGTGGTAAGGGTTTCAATATATTTGTGAGGATCAAACTCCCAACGTATTTTTTTACATTGTCCTAATTGAAATAATTCCAAATCAATATTCTCTGCCTGTTTTCTGGTTGATTACTATTGTCACCCCAAGAAGGATATAACTAAATCTTGTGTTCACTTTCAGTGTGAAACTAACACCTCAGAGAGAAATAATAGAAACAAACTATGAGATTGAAATAAATATGGCTATTAATATTCTTCCATTTTTCTGTCTCTACTGACTTGTTTGTTACTGGGAATGAATGAAAATGATATGTGATGTGTAGAAAGACAAAGTAAAATTAAACTCACATTAAAAAATTTTAAGATGTCACTAAAATTGTGTACTGATTATAATTAGAACTTTGAAGAAAGTATAACTAAAGCATCACTCTCGATTTATTAAAAAATAGTCATTGGCACTACACACCAGACTAGAGCTGACCATTGAATGTATGCAAAAAGGATATGCATGATAAAACCTAAATGTATGTATGGTGCACCACAATGTGTGAGAGAAGAGAGAGAGATAGAAGAGAAATGAAGATGATTATGATGAAGAAGAAAAAGAAAGAAGATGAAAAGATGAAGAAGAAAAAAGAAGAGAAGAAGTAGAAGGAGGAGGAGGAGGAGGAGGAGGAGGAGGAGGAGGAGGAGGAGAAGGAGAAGACTTCCCTCTCGTCAGAACTCCACCCAGCAGACGAACCTATCACAACCTGGCTCGCGGCCAGAAGCAGCTGTGTGGTTCATCAATAAATGCTAGATTTAGACATGACTACAAGAGTATATGCTACCCACACGGCAGAGCCTGGCAAGCTACCCGTGTCGTATTTGATATGCCAGATACCAGTAATAATTATAGACCTCATTCCCATGACCTGATGGAATGGTTTGAGGCTCTTTATGTTCCTGGAGCAAGCAGGTGCCCTGGGGCTCCCTTGGCTCTACTTGGATGAGACAGGACATATGGAGATGTTACTGGTGCCTGCTCGAGCAAATTGATGATCAATGGGAAGACAGTGATACAGTGAAGGAAGAAATGAGCACTTGTTTTTCAATATCCCAAGGGTCAGTAGTTAATCTTTCCTATTAAACTTTGTAGGTGCTATATGAAAGTCTTATTGTCAGTTATGGTGACAAGCCAAGATATCACATAAAAAACATGAAAATTCCTAGTTATTGTGCTTCTCAAAACAACCTAGAGAAATGAGTGGGTATTTTAAAAGTTACTATAAAGACACATGTTATACTTAAATGACAACAGAATATTCAAAAACACATAACTAATAATAAACTTTCATAAATTTAGTTTCAGTGCTTAATATTAAACTTTCAAGTGATCTTATTTCTGATTATCCTCAAGAGCAAGGCATTTTACTTTTATCTTCACCATACATACTTTTTTGTTTTGATCTACTGAAACCAGTTACAATTCTATGAGAATTTGAGGTTATTGGTGATTAATGGCTCTAAGAATCTTGAGATTTACAATAGTATTTTATATGGGTACCTAAAGTCTACAAATAGAGAAGCAGACCAAGAAAGATTAACCAATTTTAGAAACTCCTATTTGT
>JAJIBD010010117.1:0-75970 GCA_021461705.1 Cryptotis parvus | reverse complement strand
GATGGCTCCTGCCCACCTAAGCCCCCTAAAACAGAAAGAACTTCATATCCTTTTATTGTTTTCTGAGTGATTCCAGAAGAGATTAAATTCATTTAGTTCACACTTGGGTTCATGTCTCATCAGGGTCTTCCCATTTCCTTCTATTTAATAACACACAGTTTTATTACCAGGAGTCTGAAGACTTAGGGAAAAAAATCACTCCCAAATTCCTTACCCTCAGAACTTCTGGGCCCATTGTAAAAACTCATGCCCCACACCCACTTTTTGATGGTAAGATTTCTTAGTCACTTTGTTTCTGTGTGTTCCTCAGATTCCTAACAAAATATAACATTCTCAGGTGCAATGCTCTTATGCTGTTGCCAATAAGTAACATCAGAACAAAGGCAGATTTTTATCCTGGAGACTCTCACTGGAACACATTTCTTACAGTTGGCTGATACCAATCAATGATGCTTTAGTTTCAATGTGACATAGTTGCTTCAGGATTCACCTTGGGTTTAATGCTCCTGGAGACCATCCAAAAGGCCAAATTGCTATGTAATGAATTCGAGTATATGCAATGCTGTCAAGGTACTTTTATTGGAAAGAATATTGTGGGGAGGGGAGGTTCTAAAGTGTTTTGCAAATGAATGGGTAATTGTCTAGTTCTTGAGCATATTGCTTTAAGAGAGAGTTGTCTTTTAGATTAAAAATGGGATGTGGACGTTGGTGGTGGGAGATGGGCACTGGTGGAGGTACGGGTGCTAGAACACTGTATGACCAAAACCCAAATATGAACTTTTTTAATTGTATATCTTTTTATTTGTATATCTCACGGTGGTATAATAGAATACTTAAAAATTAAAATAAAAAAGAGGCACAATGGGTGCACGTAATAAAAAAAAAAGAGATGTGCCATAAAAGGGAACATTTGAAAATGTAAAAATACTTAAGGTATTTAGTGAACTACCTTAATATTAACAAAAGTGTTTCTGGGCAAGAACAAGACTAACTGGTGCAGACTGATGTGGACTGCATTCTGGATCTTTGCCTGGACCATTGTAAGCAAGGAATATAAAAAACATAAAATAGGAAATAAAAATCCTGATGAATTTTGCTTATTGACAATTCCTTAATCTGTAAAATGAAAGCTAAGCATTTTATGAAGCCTTTAAAGTCCCTATAATATTTAGCATTTTATTATGTTTTATTGTTTATTATTATTTTTATTTAATCACCGTGAGGGAGACCATCACAAAGCTATTCATGATAGGATTTCAGGCATGCAATGTTCCAACTCCCATCCCTCTACCAGTGTACATTTCCCAGCACCAATGTCCACAGTTCTCCTCCTCCTAACAGGCACCTTTCTCCTTTCTCTCTCTCTCTCTCTCTCTGTCTCTCACTCTCCTCTTGTGCATTATGTTTTGCAACACAGGTGCTAAAAGGTCATCGTGTTTCTCCAACTGTTCAGTACTTTTATTGGGAAGGAAATGCTTTATTTGGAGGTGACTGCAAGAGTATGCCTCTCGCGCGGCAAGCCTGGCAAGCTACTCGTGTCATATTTGATATGCCAAATACCAGTAACAATTATATTAGGTCATTCCCATGACCTAATATAATGGTTTGAGGCTCTTTATGTTCCTGTAGCAAGCTGATGCCCTTGGCTCTACTAGCATGAGACAGGACATATGGAGATATTACTGGTGCCCGCAATAGCAAATAGATGATGAACGGGAAGATAGTGATAGTGATAGTGATTCCTTTTTAGGTCACATCCAGTGATGCTCAGGAGTTACTCCTGGCTCTGCTCAGCAATTACTCCTGGTGCTACTGGGGGGAACCATATAGGATGCCTGGGAAGTTTAATTTCTAGGGAAATTTGGTCTGAGTTGTTGGAGTACATCCAGAGGCAAGGAGGCAATTTGGGTGCATCAGGAACTGCTGATATACAAGTCCTGAGGGTCCAGAATGACTGCTGGTAGCGCCCCTGCCCCTTATCCCCAGTGGTGATGTAGCAGCCACCCCTGCAGGGATCAGGGGCCATGCCAGGGCTGCTATTATTCTCTTCTGGGGTGTCGGGGTGGGCCTCAGTCACCAGCCTGCAGAACCTGACCAGGGGCACATGGTCCCATCTCGTGTCTCCAGACAGGTAGCCTCAAGGAGGTTTTCCTCCATAATCTGCAGGTGGCAGGGATGGTGCAGGGAAGAAATGGCTGTGGGGGCTGCCCCACGCTGAGCAAATTGCTGGAGCCTCAAGGTGCCCCTCAACTCTGGGACACACGTTCTGTGGTGGTGCCAAGTTGGATCTGAAAAGCCATATTCAGACATGTTAAAACTATCACTGGGGCTGGAGCAATGCCACAGTCAGTAGGGTGTTTGCCTTGCATGCGGCCAACCAGGGTTTGATCCTCGGCATCCCGCATGGTCCCCTCGTACTGCTAGGGTAACTACTGAGTGCAGAGCTAGGAGTAACCCCTGAGCATTGTCGGGTGTGACCCAAAACTCAAAAACAAACAAAAAACTCTACCACTGCCCATAGTGCCGAGAGCTGTGGTAGCTCTGCCACCATTCTTGGGAGTTCCATTCAAGACCAGTGCTTTGAGGGGGTGACAGGATAATTTTTGCTAAATGGCACTGTCCCTGAGGCACACACAGAAATTTATGATCCTAAGGGCTGTTTAGAGTGCTGAGAGCTGCCGTCCTTCCTCTAGCTCTGGTGTTTCTGCTGCATCACCACCATCTTGACTGGAACCTCTGAAAATTTTTAAACTATGTTTGGTAGGTTTCATATACCTGGTGTCAGTCTCTAATTTTATTTTGCCTTATTATTAAAACAATCTTAAAGATTGAGCTTCTGTAATGTGTAATGCTGCTGTTGATGGTTTCTCTCTGATATCTCATTTTAATGAGAAGAGAAGCAGACAGTGGTTTCTTTATGGTTTGTGCCATAGATTCTGTTGTTTTGACTAGCACTAAGATCAGACTTTAAAAACCTGTTATTGAGATCTTTAATCCTAAATGTATGTATTGCAATCCACAATGTGTAAGAGAAGAAAGAGAGAAAGAGAGAGAAAGAGATAGAGATAAAGAACCTGCTATAGAGGCAGGCTAGGGAGGGGGAGGGAATCGATGACATTGGTGGTGGGAGATGGGCTCTGGTAGATGGATGGGTGCTGGAACACTGTATGACCGAAACCCAAACATGAACATCTTTGTAATTGTATATCTCATGGTGGTATAATAAAATATTAAAAAATTAAAACCTGTATTACTCACTCCAAATGATTGGCTATAGTTGCTAATTTTTCTCCTATTATCATATAGTTCTTTGAAGGCAACCAAAAAGAATAAAAGAATCATCTCCCCTCCCCTTGCCAAAACAGAGAGCAAATTCTTGAAATATGCTCTTGGCTTTTTGTAATAGATTGTTCTTGTTAAATTTTATAAATGCAGATTATATTACAAAGGTACTGATTTATTTAGATTCTTAGTTCTGTAGTGAAATTTCTAACTGGAATGTCCCATGTGTGTAGCAAGTAGACTAAGAAATGGGACTGAGTTCTAATTCCAACCTTTTCAATTGCAGTTTGATCCTTATACCACCTTCCTCTCTTGCAGTTTATTGGTTGATTCCTTTAGATGACTTTTGGGGCATTTCAAGCAGGGTGTGACATGATTTATTCCTCTTCTATGAAACCACACTGGCTAGCACAACTGAAATTTATGCTGTAAGGCCCCAATATCACTCTTAGCACACCATACTGTCTTTTTTATTCTCTTTTGTTTGCACCAATAATAGCATTTCAATGCCTGCTGGATGAAACGAGATAGTTCTTGATCTGACAAGTTTCATTTAAGACAAGTATGATTTAGTAAAGTGGCATTATGTAATATTAATGCTCTTTCTCACTGTGGACATGAAAGTGATCTGCTCACACATCTGCATAACCTTGGGTAATTGCCTAATCCTCACTGTCTTACTGCTCATGATTAAAAGAGAAATTCTAATTTCAAATGAGTAGGTTTGTAATGAAGGTAGAATATGTGCCAAGGACATATTGTAGTCTTTAGCATGAAATAGATATTTAATAATAAAGTATTTTATTTGACTATTATTGATATTATTTTGTTGTTGTAGAGATATTGAATAAGTAAAACTTAAATTTAGTTAGAAAATATTTATTATTGCTTTCCGTTGTTCTTTTAAATGGTATCTAGTGGTGCTACCCAATTGGCTTTTTTTTCTTTAAGCACCACAGATAATTTTCTCCCTCATGAGTACTATTTACTATCACTGTATCACTGTCTTCCCTTTCATCATTGATTTGCTCGAGCGGGCACCAGTAACATCTCCATATGTCCTGTCTCATGCAAGTAGAGCCCAAGGACACCTGCTTGCTCCAGGAACATAAAGAGCCTCAAACCATTCCACCAGGTCATGGGAATGAGGTCTATAATTGTTACTGGTATTTGGCATATCAAATACGACACAGGTAGCTTGCCAGGCTCTGCCGTGCAGGTAGCATACTCTTGTAGTCATCTCTAAATCCAGCATTTATTGATGAACCACGCAGCCGCTTGCTGCAGGAGCCAGGCTGTTATAGGCTGGTCTGCTGGGTAGAGTTCGGACGAGGTGGAAGTCCGGATGTGGAAAATGGAGGCCCTCATGGAGTGGGGGTCGTCTGGCTTGTTGCGAGAGGCTCTCCTGGGTGGCGGGCCAGGGTTAAGCAAATTATAATAGGGTTAAATCTGTGATTTTAATATAAAAATATTATATTCTACCACCAAAGAGACCATGATTGGTCTCTTGGTAATATCTCTCTTGGTAATATCTCTCTTAGAAATATTATATTCTACCACCAAAGAGACCAAGAGACCATGATTGCCAGTGTCCCTTGGTGTAATACTATGCAATTCCCATCATGTTGCAGCAAATTGCTTGATTTCATTTTTTTATTACAGCTGCATAGTATTCCATGACATACATATACCCATGGCATATGATATACATATACCTATGGCATACATATATACACATATAGTATATATGTGTATATATATACCTTTATATATAAAGATACATATCTTAGTGATATGCACACATACACCATTCCACAATCTGAAGTTAAATATGGATATTTGGTTTGTGTTCATAGCCTATCTATTGCACTAAGTGCTAAATAAACATCAGTGTGCATCACTGGGTTGTATGGGCTACTTCTCTTGCATTTTTGAGAAATCATTAAATGGTTTTTGAGAAATCATCTGGTTCACCCAGATGACGTTCCCAACAACAGTGACTGAGAGTTCATTTTCACCACATCCCTGATGACACTGGTTGTTTTTTTGGTTGGTATCTCTATTATATGCAATTTGCAATGGTGTGAGATGATATCTCATCATTGTTTTGTTTTATGATTCCCATATAATATGTGGCAATGAGCACTTTTTCATATGCGTGCTAGCTATCGGCACATCTTTGGGGAGTGACTGTTCATCCTCTCTTCACTTTTTGGGGACGGGGTTATTGGAATGTTTTTATATTGAACTTAGTATATGCATTATAGATCTTGAATTTGAGCCATTTATTTATTTGTGCTGTGTGCAAATGCTTTTTCCCATTCATTAGGGCATCTTTTTATATTAGCATGAGTGAGGGTATTTTTTTCCATACAAAATCTTTTGAATTTGATAGAATATTATTTATTTTCACTTTTGTTGTCTTTGCCTTTGGAGATAAATCACTGGAGATCCTCCTAAGGTCTATCTCCTGGAGGGTTATATATTTTCTTCTAGGTATTTTATAGATTTTGTCTAATCCCTGTCTTAATTTCCACTTCGAAGTTAAATTTTGTGAATGGTATAAGATAGTTCCAACCTCATTTTTTTAGTTTGTGGCTATCTTTCCAGTACCATCTGATGAATAGACTTTAAACTTGCTTCCTTTCATGTACTTAGCTCCTTTGTCATAGATGAACTGTCTATGAATATGTGGGTTTATCTAAGGATTCTTGATTCTGTTCTGTCGGGCGCTCCGCCGGGTCCCCCCACAGTGCCGGGAAGCGAGTTCCCTTCTACCTCCGGAGCCGGCGAGGAATGGATGGACACTCAGGAATCCGATGCGGTTTTAGAAGGCTTTACTTATCACAGGTTCAGGCATACAAATCAGCAAAAGGAAAACCCGATGCTTAGGATTCCAGGCTAGAACCCCAGCCACGTGTAGGCCAAGATGGCGACCACCACGTGTGAAACTTCCAAGGGGAATAAACGCTCACAAGGCGAGATCCCACCGGGAAGAAAAGCCCGGGAGAGCGGGAACCGGCAAGTTTATACCCCCCCCAACTTAGACCTTCCTCCCATTGTTATGGAAAGCAGGGAGGGTCCAATGCCCTCAGGTAGTCCCTCCCTGCATCTCACCTAGGGCCTTTACTGTGCTAATGTTTTGAGCCCGAATGCCTTTTGAAATGTAGAGAAGGGAGTTTCTGAGATGGCATGTCACTGTACCAAAGATCAACACCAATGCCAGTTAAATATTTCTCCAAGTCTTCACAAGTCTCCTCTACTTCATTGTAGTTTTATATTTTATCAGGGAGCCATGCTTGTTTGTTTGGAAGCAAACAGCATTTCTCTCTGGTCTAATTACTTAGGTGTCCTTACGTGGCCAGGCTAATATGCTGGTAAGATCTAGCTAGTCCCACGATGATTGTGATAGCATGGGAGAATATTTATACCAGCTAGTACAGCATACATGGTCGGATAAACTGCCACATTTAGACTACCCCCTTATCTACGGAGTGATTTGCGGGAGGCAATCCAGAGCAGATGCAGCGGCCCTTAGGAGTCCTGCAACAATTCCTGCAACACTGTTCCATTATTCTGAAAATCTAGTCTAATTCCAGTACCTTTAATGGACCTACATTTAGCATCTCCGCTAGGTTTGTAGAGTACTAATAACAGTAATTATTATGATGGAATTTGATCCTGGCATTTAGTGTTATGCCTTTAGAATCTGTTCCCTGGAAGAGGGTTTTGGCATCCCATATCTGGCTCTCAAAATTTCCCATCTGTATTAGGGGCAGACTCTACTTCAGAGAGAAGACTTCCATGTTGGATTTATGCAAATAAATGTTACTGCCATGTAGTATTCATAAGGTGTTATAAAAAAAGAGAAAAGCAAATATTTCACTTTCTTCACATTAAGATGTCATTGGACTCATTTGTTGTGGGGGATCATAGGTAAAAAATAAATGTTAAAATCTGTATAGGTAAAAAAAATAGTTTAAACAACAACAACATTATATATTTTTTAGCCCAATTAGTTTTGCAAAATTTGATTTCCTGTAATTTCTCATTTACCCTGACAAATTTACATTCTGCAGTGCTTGTTAAGGTCTATCCTTCAGGCCTCTCTAAACATAAAACATTAGAACAAGGTTATAAATGGAAGGAGACGTGCATGATACACTTGACAAGAAATTTTGTTCCATATTGTGCATTAACTCACTTTGAAGAATCCTATCTCTGCATTCTGATTTTTAGGAAAACAGGTATTAAAGTGTTAAAACACTCATGTAAATGACTGTAAAACAATCAAGGATTTCATACCTGAACAACGAATTAGTTATCATAAAACTAAGCGAAAACTTGAGATCTGGCAATAAAACTGACACTAAAAATTATTTTAATGACAGTATATGCTTTCATATACTGCTCAGGCTAATTAACAATACGGCCTAAAATGCTAATTATAGTAATTTCTCATTATTTTCACCAAACCCTCCATTTCTGATAACTACGAAAGTCAAAGGGATAGTTTCTAGTCACTTTATGTTACTTGTTAGTGATGTAAAATAGAGCGATAGGACAGTGGGTAGTCCATTTGCCTTGTACATGGTTGACCTGGCTTCAATCCTTGGTGTCACATATGGTCCCCTAAACACCAAAAGGAGTGATTCTTGAATGCAGAGCCAGGAGTAGCCCCTGAGAATTCCTGGCTGTGACCCCCAAATCAAACCAAACAAAAAAGTAAGGAGAGTCAGAAAGGACGCACCTCAGATTGTGATGTGGGCAGCCAGCATGTTAAGTCCCTTGTATTTTTTTTTTATGTTTTGGGTCACAACAGGGAGTTTTCAAGGCTTACTCCTGACTCTGAGTCTTAGGGCACTTCTAGCTGGGCTGGGTTCATGCAAGTCTTCAGGAAAGTTGGACATCCAGGAGAACTGGGCATGGCTTGCAGGCACCTAATCTACTATATAATCGCTCCATCCCCTTGTATTTTAAAGTAAACTGTATTTTTCTTCCCCCAAAACCTCATGCCCTGTTTAAGCAACTGATTCATTAGCATGCAGAGTTAATTCTCTAGGCTAGAGGCATTAGTGTTGAAAGAGGAAGCCTCAGTTTCCCCAGTTGCCAGTGAGACGGAAAGTCACAGTTAACACTCTCCAGAGGTTCATTCCATCTGTCCCCATCAACCTGACACAATTCTGCCCTCAAGGTTCTGTCTCAGCACATCTACTTCCCAGGAACATAAAAAAAAAAACTGCCCTGGAGTCTAGGCTGACAGAGAAACTGAGATAATGGGCAATCCTGGAGTGTAGGATGGCGGGGAAAACAACAAGAAATGGCATTTAGACCTGGAAGATTTGTTCAAACTTGCCAGTGAAGAAAGAAGCCACAGTTTTCCCTGGTCGCCTCTCCCCCCCATGCACCTGACACGTTTCATTCCCAAAGTCCTGTCCCAGAGTTCCTTGAGATTTCCAGAACTCTGCCTTGCAGTCTAGGCCAGCAGGGAACCTAAGAGGAATGTTTAGGAGGGTGTCTTTAATTTCTTTTTCCAAGGGAGGATTTTTCACAGGGAGGAAACACCCAGGGGTGTGCAGGTCTTACCATCTCTGTCCAGGGGTCACTCCTGAGTCAAAGCAAGCAGGTGTCTGCTATGCCCTTTCTGCCCTCCCCAAGGGGATTGTCACACTGTAATTTACAGTATTGTTAATGATAGGGTTTCATGAGTTTAGTGTTCCAACACCATTCCAGTGTCTGCTTCCCTCCGGCACTATCCCAGTGGCCCTCCCCAACCCTCCTTCAGTGCTAAATTCAGTTCTGTAAATCTCTTGTTCTGCTGCCTTTGACCATTTGTTATTATTATGCTTCTTACTTGAGTTTACTCTGTACTGTTGCTCACTATTTTTTTTTAATATCCCAATCTGAGAGATTCTCATGCTGTATCTGTCCCTTTCCTGACTGACTTCACTCAGCCTGGTACTCTCCATGTCCATCCCCGGAGCAACAAATGACAGGATTTCACTCTTTCTTACAGCTGGATAGGGTTTCCAGTCTGCACATTTATTACAGTTTCCTTTTGCAGTCATCTGCTTTTAGACAGTTGGGTTGTTTCCAGATTTTGGTTATTGATTATTGTGAATCGTGCTGAACACAGGATTACACATGTCCTTTTGAATAGAGTTTTTGGGTCCTTGAGGTTAATGTCAAGAAGTGAAGTTTCTGAGTCATAAGGACGTTCAATTCTTAGTTTTTAAGACATGTCCATATTGTTTTCCCAAAAGGTTGAACAGCCGACATTCAATACTGGGTTGCTTTTGTTCTTTGTGATGTGTGTCTCACTGTTTTAAGGCGCTATCTCATTGTTTTGATTTGCATTTCCCTGAAGATCATTAATTAGAGCAATTTTTCACCAGTTCATATCTATCTGTCTTTGAGGATTTGAACCATTTCTGACTTGAGTTCCTAAGGAGGGTTGGAAGGAAACTCGAACATCTGAAACTTTGCAGGAGGGAGGGAGAGCCTCACCTTGCACTGGTGGAGATCCATAAAGTTTGCAGGAGGGGGTTCCCCACCCAGGCCTCCGCACAGTACCCCTAAAAGTTCAGAAGTCCTCTGCACTGGGAAGAGAAAACTAACTTCGACTACTTTAGGAGACTGCAAAGTTCTCATTAGATTCTGGTTTTTTTTTTCCTCTTTCTTCCTTTTTTTTTTTTGGCTTAGGGCAAAGGCTGTGTTATGGCCTCATTAGCATCCCAATTCCTCTCTTAGAACTCCTAAGTGTTCCTCTGATTGCAGGAGTCTAAGGAGAGTTCGCAAAGCTCCCGGGTCCTTTAGGGGAAATTTCCCATCAATTAGTTGATACTCTGACCAAAACAAGGCTATGAAAGACAGGTAACTGGACGTGCAACAGACCCACTTTTGAATCTCCCAGTACCTTTCTCCTGAAGTTTCTTTATACTTTGAGGGACAGTACTGATGCAGGGAGAGGCAAAAGGGGCAGCAAGTCTCGGTTCATTTGCGATTCCTGGGTTCTTCAGTATTTTCAAGAATGAAAATAGTGAATAATAGAGAATTCAGGGAAGTTAAAGATAAGGGTTTTTCTGTAGCCCTTTTTAAGCTCTGGGGAAATTTGCCATGAGCTAGGCAAACATCCTATCCTCTGGACTATTGCTTAGGTCCCAATTTTTTTTTTTTTTTTTTTTTTGCTTTTAGGGTCACGCCCGGCAATGCTCAGGGGTTTCTCCTGGCTCTGCACTTTTCTGTAGCCCCTTTTTAAATGAAAATTGTGCTTAGACTCAGAGTTGGAAAGCAGAAAAGTTTATTGGAAAGTATAAGAGAAATTCCAAGCATAGCTCTTTCGATGCCTCTCTGGGAGACCCGAATAGCATTCTCATCCTGCTTTCATAGGGCCCAGGTCTCTGAGGCGTATGTTAATGCAGGGAGAACGGTGGAGTCAAAGAGATGTGCCCGGAGCCAGAGGTTCTTTGTCCTTTTAGCTATTTCTTCTATGTCTTTGAAGGCATTCCATGCCGCTCTCTTTCTCCTGTGCAGCTCAGGTTTTAGGTCGTTCATCTCACTCAAATGAGTGAAGGAATCCGGAGTTCTGACCTCCGTCGCTATTCCAGAATCAGGGACCCTATCTCGTTTGCCAAGGCATCGAAAATCAGATGGGCTGGACATGTAATGCGATTTGGAGACAACCGCTGGACTAGAGCCGTTACCGACTGGATCCCATGGGATGTCAAAAGATCACGTGGCCGCCCTCCTACAAGATGGTCAGACTTCCTTGTTAAAACCCTGAAGGAACGGTTTGAGGCTCTTCATATTCCTGAATCAACCAGATGCCGTTGGGCTACATTGGTACATGATAGGGTCCAATGGAAATGTTACTGGTGCCCGCTCGAGCAAATCGACTAATAACGGGATTCAAGTGATCAAGTGATCAAGAAGAGAAAAGTAAAGGAATTCCCCTGCAGAGGTAACTTAGTACAGGAGTAAATTAACTATGGCTCTTTATTATTTTTTTCCTTTTTAATGGAAAACAGGGTCTGTGTTATAGAGAATGCAGGGAAGTTAAAGATAAGGGTTTTTCTATAGCCCCCTTTTAAATGAAAATTGTGCTCTTGGCAAATGTTACAGAGAATGCAAGGTTCCAACAGATCCTTGCCTGGCCATTTCTGTTAGGTATTTCCCATTATCGTAGCCTCCCAGTGAGGCTGAGCTCTGGGGCAGAAATTTATGATGGATAATTGTCAACTCCCTGTTTATCAAAAAACAAAAAAAAGCAAAAAAAACAGGAGTTTGCAGGAAGTGAAAAAATGTATGATGGGTCAGCCTAAAACAGGATGCTCACAGAAGTTTTCAATACCTGGAGGTGCTCTGGGGTAGGCCTGGAGGCCTCTGTGGGGAAGAGAGAATAGGGGTGTCTGAGGTGTAACCAGACACCCCCTGGGCCTCTGGAAGCAAGCACCTGCCAGCTATACTATTGCTCCGGCACCCCTTCAGACATTTTACAATTTTGAATTAAGGTAACATTGGTATTTCACTTGCTCTATGTTTTAGGGGTGCTGTGATACATCCCACACCCATCACATCCTCCACTGTTGTACCTGGACCCCTTTGACCTTTCTGGCCCATTTGTCCCTTGCCCCTAATCTGTTGGTAAACTCAGATCTACTGTCAAAGAGTAATTTTTTTTTTTTGCTTTTTGGGTCGCACCTGGCAATGCTCAGGGGTTACTCCTGGTTCTGCACTCAGAAATTACTCCTGGTGCTGCTCGGGGGACCACATGGGGTACTGGGAATAGAACACGGGTCAGCCGTGAGCTAGGCAAACATCCTATCCTCTGGACTATCGCTTGGGTCCCAATTTTTTTTTTTTTTTTTGCTTTTAGGGTCACACCCAGCAATGCTCAGGGGTTTCTCCCTGGCTCTGCACTCAGGAATTACTCCTGGCGGTGCTAGCGGGACCATAAGGGATGCTGGGGATCGAACCCGGCAGGCATGGGCCAGCCGTGTGCAAGGCAAACGCCCTACCCGCTGGGTTATTGCTCCGCCCCCTTTTTCATGATGCTTATTCTCTCGCTTTGTTTCTCTATATGCTCTATAAATATGACATCCTAAGGTATTTCTTTCTGACTAATTTCACTTATGACCTCCTTCAGTCTGTCTACACTGCTGCTAATCGCAAGAGTTCATCTTTTTCCTTATGAAAGTATGCCATTGTGTAGTCTCTATACAGATTGTATGCAGATAGACATTCTATTTAAAATTTGTGCTTTAAACTTAAGAACTGTTATTTATAATAATGTTATTACAATCACAATTGCCATTCATGTTCCAAAACTATGATATTGCTATACCATATGCTCCCCAGAATGCAGGCATCCTTCCACCATTGTATTTTGGCTTCTTCTACCTCTTATTTCTCCTCCTTCCCCTTTCCTAACTTTTAGCAGGTTCAGTTCTGTCAACTTTCAGAGTCTGTTGTAGTTGGTCATTGTTATTCCTTTGCCATTTCTATATATGCCACATGTGAGTGGGATCATTCAATATTTGTCTTTCTCATATTGTTTCACTTCATTAGACATGATACCTTTCAATATTAAGTTCCCAGTTACAGAAACTGCAGGATTTCATCTTTTTCTCATCCTGAGTAGCATTCCATTGTGTATATAAACTACAATTTCTCTGTCCGTTCATCTGTGATAGGGCACTTAGGTTGTTTCCAGATCTTAGCTATTATGAATAGCGCTATTGCAATGGACCTAGGACTGCGAATGCTTTTCAAATGAATGCTTTTGTGCTCATTTGATGTCAAGAAGTGAATTACTGTGTCACTTTACATTTTACATTTAACATTAACTTTTCTGTGTGGTCTCTCAAAATTGTTTGCCTTGGTGGCTGAACCAGATGACAAACCCACCAACAATAAATGATGAATTTTTTTCACCAAATCCTTGCTAGTACTAGTTGGTTTTTGGTCTTTTATTTGGTGTATACCATTGCCATGTGTGAGGTGATATCTAATTGTAGTTTTAATTTGCATTTCCATAATGATAAATGATGAAGAGCGTACTCTTCATCATTTACTATTGACCATCTATTAGGATACTATTGACCATCTGTATGTCTTCTTTGAGGAAATGTCTGTTCAGCTCTTCTCCCCATTTTTGTTGTGGACTTTGAGGGTTGTTATGCCCAGCACTCACTCCTGTCAGTGCTCTGATATACCACGCAGAGCCCAGGATCAAATCTGGATTTCAATCAGTCAAAGCAAGTTCTTTAGTCCATATAGTCCAGAAATATAGTCCAGAGCTATATTTCTGGCTTGCTTATTTTATCTGTTGTTAGGCCATGTTAAGTACTTTATAAATATATAATGTATATGATATATATTATTAAATATGCATTTTATATAACATTTATGCATATATATATGTGCTAAGTGTTTTATACATCTTGGATATTATTCCTTGATCAGATGTGTGCTTATTCAATATTTTCCTTCCACCCAGTAGGGTGTCTTTTTGTTTTAGTTTCTTTCACAGTGGAGGAATTTTCAATTTTATGTAGTCTCACTTGTTTATTTTTGTTTCTGCTTTCTTTTCTAATAAGAATCCATTAATTAATGATGTCTCCAAAGTCAATATCAAGAAGATTTCTGCCTAGATTTTCCTTCATGCATTTTATGTATTTAAGTCACAATTCTGTTTTAATTATTTTAAAATAACTTTTGTATTAACTTTGGTTAATTAACTTTTTATTATCTTTGGTGTATTAACTTGTATTAACTATAGTGTGAGATATGAGTCCAAATTAATTTTTTTGTGTGCAGCTAACCAGTTTACCAACATTATTTGTTGTTTGCCCTGGTTTTTTGGGACTTACCTGATGATGCTCAGGGATCAATCACTCCTGGTGAGGTTTGGGGTAGCATATGAGATGCCAGGGACGAAACATGGGTCAGTAGCATGCAAAACAGGCACCCTATTTGTACTATCTCTTGTAGTATCAAACATTATTTATTGAATATGCTTTCTTTACATCACTTCATGCACCCAACTCTTTTGTCATATTAACTACTTGTATATCTTAATTACAGATTTATTTCTGAGATTCTCAGTTCTATTCTATTGTCTGGGAGTCTTATTTTATTTCAGTACCACACATTTTGAATATTATAGCTTTGCAATATAATGTAAAGTCAAGGAAAGAAATGCTTATTATCTTTCTTTTTTCTGAGGTTTGCTTTGGTTTTATATGGGTTTCACTTGTAACTTATCTTTCCATTGACATTGATCATCAATTTGCTCGAGCTGGCGCCAGTAACATCTCCATTCGTTAGGAATGAGAGGTCCATTATTGTTATTATTTTTGGCATATTGAATACACTACAGGTAGCTTGCCATGGCTCTGGGTTTATCCCAGGGTTATACAAAGTTTAGCAATACTTTTCCCTATACCATTTCTTCTTTATACATTCATTTTTCCTTGGTCACTTGGGTTGCTTTTAGGCACTGACTTTTAGAAATAGCACTATGGTGAACATAGATTAACTAAGGTGTTTTGTGTTATTCAGAGAGCTCTATCTAGAAATGGACTTGCTTGTTTTGAGGACCTTACCTGATGATGCTCAGGGATAAGTCCTGGTGAGGTTTGGAGCAGCAGATGAGATGTCAGGGACGAAACATCGAATAGAATGGAAGCTTTATTTTTAATTTTATTTATAATTTCATATTGTTCTATAAAGACTAAAAAATTGATATTTTCATTAATATTGTATAAGTGTTCATTTTCCTCCACATCCCCACCAGTGCTCAGTTTATATGACTGTTTTTATAGGTGTTATACTGTTGATTTACATTTCTTTATAATAACTAATAATAAATATTTTCCAAGTTTTTGTCAGCCATCTGCATGTCTTCTTTAGAATGTCTACTCAGTTCTTCTTCCCAATGGTAAATAGGGTTGTTTGCATATTTGTTGTTGACCTTTGTGAGTTCTTCTAATCCATTTTAAACTTGAAGCCAGTAAGTATCTAGTTCATTCTATGATATCCAGTATTATTTATCTCCCTTTCCAATATTACTCTCCCCTCATTTTAGTTTTTGAGTGCCCTGCTTCTTTCATGGTTTTGTATCTTCTTTTATATAAGAATCTTTAGTATTTACTAAAACACAACTAAATGCAATGACTTCCTTAGACTGTTGTTTAAAGTCCTTTGTTTGTTTGTGGGCCACACCTTTCTGTGCTCAGGACTTATTCCTGAGTCTGCTCAGGCATCACTCCTGGGTGTGCTTATCTATCACTATCAGTATCTTTCTGTTCATCATCTATTTGCTAGAGCGGGCACCAGTAATATCTCCATATGTCCTGTCTCATGCTAGTAGAGCCAAGGGCATTGGCTTGCTACAGGAACATTAAGAGCCTCAAACCAATATATTAGGTCATGGGAATGACCTAATATAATTGTTACTGGTATTTGGCATATCAAATACTACAAGAGCAGCTTTCCAGGCTTGCCATGCGGGAGGCATACTCTTGTAGTCACCTCCAAATAAAGCATTTATTGATGAACTGCGTGACCGCTTGCGGCCATGCGAGCTGGGCTGTGATGGGCTGGTCTGCTAGGAGGAGTTCTGACAAGAGGGAAGTCCGAATGTGGAAAATGGTGGCCCCCATTGAGTGGAGGGGTCGTCTGGTTTGTTGTGAGGCTCTGCTGGGGTGGTGGGCCAGAACTAAAACCCACCATGCCTCCCGGGTGCCTCATGAATGGCTGGGCACAGGCAGAGCAAGGAGCAGCTCTGCCCCATATCTGAGAGTCTCTGGATCAGCATACCTGGGCGGATTGAGAAAAAAAAACTGCTGCAGGGTGGGTGTCGATGATCCGGGCTGTGATGGGCTGGTCTACTGGGTGGAGTTCTGACGAGAGGGAAGTCCGAATGTGGAAAATGGTGGCCCCCATGGAGTGGGGAGGGGTCGTCTGGCTTGTTGTGAGGCTCTGCTGGGGTGGGATTTTTTTCTCCTCAATCTGGCCCAGGTATGCTGATCCAGAGACTCTCAGACATGGGGCAGAGTTGCTCCTTGCTCTCCCTGTGCCCAGCTGTTCATGAGGCACCCGGGAGGCATGGTGGGTGCTTATCTCCTAGATGAATTCCTACAATTCAGAAGTGACTCTTATTGATACTGTCCATTAAGTATTTTAATTTTTCCTTTACTATTACACCTTCTTTACAGATGATATTATGCACTGTGTCTTCAAGGTCACTTTCAATTTTCAGGTTCTTCGATTTTGCTATGGAGACCTAATACTGTATTCTTTAGTTCCTATATTTACATTTGAATGAGCTCTTTTTTTCTGCATCCATCTTTCTCTAAGATCATTGGATGTCTCTTTCAATAGCAATGATTTCCTCATTTCAGTGTATATTCTGAATGTTTTTCTGAAATTATCTTTTTTTTTCCTTGTATATTAGTTTTTTTTTAATTAGACATTTTATTGTACTACCGTGAGATATACAATTACAACGTTGTTCATGTTTGGAGGTTTCGGTCACATAGTGTTCCAGCACCCTCCCTCCACCAGTGCCCATTTCCCACCACTAATGTCCCCAATTCCCTCCCCCCTCCCATAGCCTGCCTAAATGGCAGGTTCTTTATCTCTTTTCTTTCTCCCTCTCTCTCCCTTCCTTCTCCTACACATTTGTGTAATACACTTAGTGTAATACACTAAGTGTATTACACAAAGTGCAATACACTTTGTGTATTGCACAAAGTGGTGCAATACACTTGCACCAAATTGTAGTGCAAGTGTATTGCACTACATACACTTGGAAGTCATCATGTGCATTTTTTTGGCCTGTATTTAATGCTCAGTTCTATGTTGGTATCAGCCCTTTCAACATTTATTCACACATGTTCCCTTCTCTGTCTTACCTAACCTCTGACTCCCTCACGTTTGCGGTAATTTCCACTTTTGGTAAGACCACCTGATATATTTATGTCATGCAAATAAGTGTAGTCATTTTATGTCTCTCTCTTTCCTTCTGACTAATTTCATTCAACATGATCCTTTCCATGTTCATCCATTTATAGGCAAATTTCATAACTTCATTTTTCCTAACAGCTGCATAGTAGTCCATTGTGTAAATGTACCACAGTTTCTTTATCCAGTCATCAGTTCTCGGGCATACTGGTTGTTTCCAGGTCCTGGCTATTGTGAATAGTGCTGCTATGAAAATAAAAATGAGGATTGTGTTTCTGCTGTGTGTTTTTTGGCTTCCCAGGGTATATTCCCAGGAGTGGTATGGCTGGGTGAAAAGGGAGCTTAATTTCTAGTTTTTGGAGGAATGTCCATACTGTTTTCCAGAAAGGTTGTACAAGTCGACATTCCCACCAACAATGTATGAGAGTCCCCTTTTCCCGGCATCCACGTCAGCACTTGTTGCTTTTACCCTTTTGGATATGGGCCAGTCTCTGTGGTGTGAGGTGATATCTCATTGTTGTTTTGATTTGCACCTCTCTGATGATTAGTGATGAAGAGCATTTTTTCATATGCCTTTTGGCCATTCGAATTTCTTCCTTGCTGAAGTTTCTGTTCATATCTTCTTCCCATTTTTTTTATGGGGTTGGCTGTTTTCTTCTTATATAGCTGTACCAGTGCCTGATATATCCTGGATATTAACCCCTTATCAGATGGGTATTGGGTGAATATTCTTTCTCATTCTGAGTACTGCCTTTGTATCTTAGTCACTTTCTTTTGAGGTGCAGAAGATCTTTAGTTTCATGTAGTCCCATATGTTTATTTTTTCTTCTAGTTGCTTCTTAGTTTTTGGAGGAATGTCCATACTGTTTTCCAGAAAGGTTGTACAAGTCGACATTCCCACCAACAATGTATGAGGTGTTCCACCTTTGAAGATGTCTTTAGCTTCAATGTCGTGGAGGGCTTTTCTATATTTTCTTCAATGTACTTTATGGATTCAGGTCTGATATTGAAATCTTTAATCCATTTTGATCTGATTTTTGTGCAAGGTGTTAGACACAGGTCCAAATTCATTTTTTTAACATGTAGCTGTCCAGTTTTCCCACACCACTTGTTGAAGAGGCCCTCCTTACTCCAGTTTGGACTCTTTGCACCTTTATCAAAGATTAAATGATCATGTCTTTGAGGATGGGTTTCAGGATACTCAACTCTATTCCATAGGTCCACAGGTCTGTTTTTATTCCAGTACCATGCTGTTTTTATTACTGCTGCTTTGTAGTACAGTTTGAGGTTGGGAAAGGTGAAAGGTGATGCCTCCCATCTTCTTTTTTCCCAAGGATTGCTTTAGCTATCCATGGGGGTTTATTATTCCATACGAATTTCCAGAGTGTTTGGTCAATTTCTTTAAAGAATGTCATGGGTATCCTTATAGGAACCGCATTGAATCTGTACAAACTCTAGGGAGTATTACCATCTTGACAATGTTAATTCTCCCCATCCATGAGCAGGGAATGTGTTTCCATTTCCTCATGTCCTCTATTATTTCTTTTTATTTCTTGAAGCAGTACCTTGTAGTTCTCTTTGTATAGGTCCTTTACACACTTGGTTAAGCTGATTCCTAGGTATTTGATTTTCTGTGGTACAATTGTGAATGGAATGGATTTCTTAATATCCCTTTCTTCTCTTTTGTTATTTGTGTATAGGAAAGCCACCGACTTTTTAGGTATTGATTTTGTACCCTGCCACTCTACTATACATATCTATTGTTTCTAAGAGTTTTTGAGTTGAGAGTTTAGGGTTCTGAAATTATCTTTGGACAGCATCAAAACATGAATACTTGAGGACTTTCCTGGACCACTATCCCCATCCGTTGATGCAAATTAATTACTTCATTTCCCACCCCCCCAACTTTTTGTGCATAAAAGGAGGTGAGAATGGAATTGTTTGAACAGTGATCTGAATGGGTGCTCCTGTTTATCTATCAGGCCAAAGAATTTTAAATATTTTTCTTAAGAAAAGAAAAAAATAAAAGGATAAAGTAAATCTCAGTAGAATACCAGCAGATAGAGAGAGGAATACTATAACAAAAGTAAATTATTCAATCCTAGACTCAGAGAAAGAAAGTATTCTTTCTTTATGAAAGTTATGAGCAGAATTTATTTTTTTTTAATTTATTTATTTTGTTTTTAATTTTTTAGGACTATTTTTATTTGTTAAGTACTTCTTGAGCTGGGAACTTTGTTTTTTGCTTTTTTTTTTTTTGCTTTTTGGGTCACACCTGGCGACGCTCAGGGGTTTCTCCTGGTTCTGCACTCAGGAATTACTCCTGGCTGTGCTCAGGGGACCATATGGGATGCCGGGGATCGAACCCGGGGCGGCACAGGCCGGCCGCGTGCAAGGCAAATGCCCTACCCGCTGGGCTATCGCTCCGGCCCTATGAGCAGAATTTAAAACATTACTTATGTATGTCACTTTATTCGAGAAGTTTAGAATCAAGTAGGATGATGATGGCTATCAGGAGATCAGTGACCTGCAAAGCATTTGATGTTCTTTGGATCCTCCAGTGCTGGGGATGCTCTGGTCAAGGAGACAGTGCTGGGGGGTGTTCAGGGTTGCAGTCAAGGACGCTTTAGAGAACATGGGTGCTGGATTCAAGTCAGATTAGGTGCATTCTAGACATTGGCTAAAATTGGCTTCTTACTGTCTCCCGGCCCCTAGTACTTAATTTTTAAATGTTTGAAGCAATTAGTGAAGTCATTTGCCCCTAAAATATTCTTTGGGGGATGCCTGTCTTGAATTGTTGGTATGAATAAAAACAGAGTCAAGTATATAAGTATATAAAGTGTATATAATAGTTTTTACTAAATACACAATTGTCCTAATAGTTAATTGTTCAAAACAGCAACCTTTTATTTATTTCTTAATTCTGAGGGTAGAAAATTTGAGCTCAGTCCGGCACTTGCAATGTGGTCTGGCCTTGGCTTTAGGCTGGCTAGACTCATACAGAGTCTGAGGTTAGTTACAAGTGCTTACTAATGATGTCAGCATGAGGGTTACCACAATCACATGGTATCAAGGGCCATGTGATTGTGGTAAACTTTCACTCCTAGAAAATTTGCTTGAGCTTGTTTATAGGGTAATCATAGAGTTCCTAAAGAAGAGAGCAAATTTTCTATGCTAAAAATGGAAATTCTGTTTATGCCATATTATATATCATACTTCACCCATTGACCAAAAGTTGAGGGACTATAAAACAAAATGGGCTGGTACATTAATCACTTTATTTCTAGTATATTTTACTTCTTGTCCTGGTAAAAGACTTAATTTGGAATATAGAGGATATAAACCTCTGGAAGAAGTGATTGTGGTACTTTACATCAACAGTCAAAAATAAATTATTACTGGTAAAGAGGGGGCAACTCAAGATAAATCCAATTGAAGTTTATTTATATAATTATTGTGGTACTAAAGAACATGCCTTATTTATATCTGGATGAACCCAATAATCCATGTTCCAGGTAAAGCATGAATTGCTTTCAGTGTATATGTCAAGAGACATAACATTTGTGGAAATTTCCAAAGAGCTTATTTTAATAAAGGGAAATGATTGAGTTGGGTCTGTTTGGGAGTCCATAAAGAAATAAATAAAATATTCCAGCTGGGAATAAATCCTCAGATGAAAGCAGATTGACTATGATGGGTTGGAGAAAATCTTTGCGATGGGAAAGGAAAAAAGGAAGAATAATTTCTGGTGTTGTTAGGGGAAATGAATGTGGAATCTAGAGAGAATACCATAATAATAACTAAGTTTGGTAGCTAAGGTCTTTATATTTATTACTTATTTTTGTCTTCACAGCAACCCTATGTTTACATTTCAAAATTGGGAGAGAAAATATATACAGGAATAAATGATCAGGGAAAGGATTGCTACTAAAAAATGACAAGGAAGATTTTTCTTTATGAAGGTATGTGTTGTTTACATACCTTCATAAAGACTACAGAGAAGGAAACTCAGGGAGGCAGGTGAAATTTAAATATGGAGTAAATACAGAGGAAGGCCAAAGACAAGGAATTTAAAGTGGGAGGTTCATTGCACCTCAGCTAGATCAAATATTCAGCTAGAAGGGAATTAAAATAGGAGGAATAAAAGAAGCTCAAAAGTACCATCACATGATAGTCAAATTACAGTTTAAAAAAGGGCATAATCTGAAGGAAGACTAAGTTTCAGGGTTCTCTTTCATATGTAGGATATAAAGAATTGTGGTATGGGAATAGCATTAGCAAAGGCAATGGAAATTGAGAACTGGTCTTTGGCTGGAAGCTTATTATGGGAGGAGAAGAAGGGACAATAGGTTGAGGTGAGGACACTGTGACAATGTGGAAGGAAATAGACACTTTATGGGGGGGTGCTGGAATTTTATATGCATGAAGCCCCACCATTAGCAGCATTGTGTATTATGGTGACTAAGATAAAATTATATAAAAAATACTAAAAATGATATAAAAAGATGTGATTACAAATAACAGTCAACTAAATTATTAGTCGACAGAGACTCAAAAACACGGGGAAAGAGATGCTATTGGCTCTCCCTGTTCCCAGTTGATCATGAGGCACCCAGGAGGGCAGACAGGTTCTAGCCCTGGTCTGCTATCACTGCAGAGCCTCGCAAGAAGCCAGAGGAACACCACACCATGAGGGGCCACCATTTTCAACATCCAGACTCCATAGCTCATCAGAGCTGCACCCAGCAGAAGAGCTGATCACAAGCCCTGCTCATTAGAGTTCCACCCTACAGCAATCTATTTCAAGCCCAGGTATGCCTGTTCTAGAGACTCAGATACACGGGGCAGAGCTGCTACCGGCTCTCCCTGTGCCCAGCTGATCATGAGGTGCCCAGGAGGGAAGACGGGTTCTAGCCCTGGTCCGCCATCCCAATAGAGCCTCGCAAGAAGCCAGAGGAACCCCCCACACAATGAAGGCCACCATTTTCAACATCCAAACTCCACAGCTCGTCAGAGCTCTACCCAGCAGAAAAGCTTATCTTTCTCCATCATCAATAAATGCATGAGATGAGAGGCTACTACAAGAGTATCCCACCCACATGGCAGAGCCTGGCAAGCTATCCCTGTCATATTTGATATGCCAAAACCAGTAACAATTAGAGACCTCATTCCCAAGACCTGAAGGAATGGTTTGAGGCTCTTCATGTTTCTGGAGTGAGCAGAAGCCCTTGAGCTACACTAGCATGTGACAGGACATATGGGGATGTTACTGGTGCCCACTCGAGCAAATTGATGAACAAGTGATACAAATGAATCAACTAAATCCATTTAATGCAAATAAATTGGGGACAAGGATGTCAGTCAGTACTTGAGCTTTTTTTTTTTCTCATTCAGAAAATCAAAACAGAGGAGGCACACTGAGGTGTGACTCCAACTGCACAGACACAGATCCTTATATATTGTATGTATGTTTTATAAAACCTGACTGAATCAGGGGAGATATGACTTAGAATAAAGAAAAGTTTCCATTTCTTCCAAACCTAAAAAGGAAAAAATAAAAAAGGAGAATATTAAAAAAAATCCTGGTGAAGAAATACCTTATATTTTTCTGCATAAAAGTAGTGTGATGCTCAATGATTTTGATTTTCTCTATTATACGTTAAGAGTTAGTAGAGGGCTTAGTAGTTTGTGAAGATGGTGAATGGATAAAGAAAGATCGGATGGTCACTTTTTTTGAACACACAGAATACAAAACAGGACATGGGATTCCACAGGGTGAAGGAGTTCGGATCTGATATGAAATTTCAGTGTTCTCTGAAGAAGGATGGGAGAAGCCACCAGAAGGGCCAGAATAATGGCGGACTACTCTTGTAGCTCACAGATTGGCAGCACCATTAACACCTAGCTCTTGTATAGAGAGAAGAAATCTCAGGTCACATCTCACTATAAATCAGACCCAGGAGTTGGTAGGTAGGAATCTGTTTCAATTTTATTTAATTATTTTGTTGTTGTGGGAGCCACCATGGAATCATTCCATGGAGTCATTCCATGTTTTTGGTTCTTGTGTTGTCTGGAATAGACCCTAGGGCCTTACACATGAAAGGCATGAATTCTACTGCATGAATCACATATCTGGTCCAGGCTGTATTATTGTTGTTGCCGTTTATATAGAGTCTACACATAATGGCGCCCATGGTCTGTGGCCACAAGCACTGTGCTGCTGGTAGTGTAGGCCGATGGTTTGGTCCTTAGCCTGATGATCCCATGGCCACCCAGATTATCTTGAAGGCATTCATGGACCACTAGCACTCTAGTCAGTGGACTTTAGGGCTAGATGGTTCCAGGAATAGAATCCAGTGCTTTACATATGAAAGGTAATGTGTCTATAACTTGAATTGTCTTATTGGCTCTCCTGAATCTGTTTTTGAAGCCAAGCATGTGGAAATCTGTTTTATCAGGGAAGTTTGAGAGCATTAGTTTAGATTTTACATGCTTAATTTCAGAAAAACAAGGCAAAGTTAAGAGGGAAACATTTCTCCCCCTAAATCTAGGAGCTTATGTATTTAACAATATATTGAATGGTTACTATGTCATAGCTGAATACTTTGGTGACTTTTGACATTTTTCATCACAAAGAATCCTTTTTTCTATTCCTATTCTCCCATTAATGATAAACCTCTTTAGGAAAAGGTTTTTTAATAGAGGCACTATATACTTTTTGGGCTAGAACATCTTTTGTTGTGAGAAGCACACCAGCGTGCTTGCAGCATTCCTGGCCTCTACTCAATCAAAGCTAATAATAGCATCACCACTTGTGACCACAAAAGAATGCCTTCGCTGCCAAATGTCACCTAGGAGGCAAAATTATTGGGGGTTGAGACCAGTATTTAAGGGCGGAAATCAAGCAAGATAAATTTATTAATTAATACCACACATTCCTATTTGCATTAATCTAAATTTTAGAAACCGATAACAAGAGCATAAGACAATCAGGACATTATCACTCCACATCATGCACTTCAGAGCCCGAACACCTGGAATCAAGTGCTGGTTCTCCCATGTTTGGCTATTGAAAAAAATTAGTGGTTCATTATAAAAGTCTTAGATATATCATGATCCCCCAACAAAAAAAAATAAAGGGAAAATCTATGTAGGGATTAAATTTAAGACAGATTATATATACTAAGATCAAAACATATAAATAAGAATATCTTTTAGATACTCCCATTGTAGGTAAAGATCTAAGTCCCAACACACTCCTTAAAGTACTTATGATGGCCAAGTACCTCACTGCTATCACCACAGATTTTTCAGGTGTCTCTAGTCTCTATAATGAAGTAACCAATGTTTAGTAAAGATGCTCTTTCAAAAATTCTTCCAAGTTTAGCATTCTCTGGTTATACTGAAATCTAAGACATCAGGCTTTTTATGGGGGAAGGCTGGGGAGAGTCTCAGGATTCACCTATTAATTCATAAAAACACAGAATACTTTCATCAGGAAGAAAAATATTCACATATACACATACATACGAATGTACACAATAAATAGGTTCATCAGAAGATATATATTCACATATACTTGACACTTTTCCAGATTCAGAATGTATCTAGACCATTTGAAATCCATTTTTCTGTCTTCCGTTAAGTCAAATCCTATCAAGAAAGCCACATTGTGGCTCGCAATACACACTTAGGGGTATCAAGTATATCCTTTCACCTACATTCAATGCTTAGTTCTAGTCTGGCTTTTACCATTTTCAACAATTATTAAGATACTGTTATATTTATAGTTTTAATCCTTGGCATAAATCTTAGAGCTTAATCCTATAACGTTTATAATAGTAATAGTACACATGTATACCACATACCTAATACATATGTTATATATTCTATGTGTATATTACATTATATGTAATATTATGCACTATATATGCAGCATTGTACATATATTATACATTATATTATGCACAATAAATATAGGTATATTGTTGGAGGATAGGTTTAGCTATTCTGGGAGTTTTGTTGTTTTGCCCACTCCCAGCTTAATCTATTTAAGTCAAGGTTCATTCTAATGAGACCTCTCTTCTATATAAACACTGCTAGAGGGTGTGGCAGTTACAGAAGTCACTTTGATTGAATAACTTCTGACTTATACATCTACTAAGACTTCTATGTTTTCTAGATTGGGCACAGCTCCTCTTTATACCCACTGCATCCAACGTGGGACAGTTAGAATTTACGAGGAGACTACCACCCTGACTACGCTGAGACTATAGGAAGACTATAGGAAGGATCATACTAGTTTGCTCTAAGCAGGCGAGTGTGACCCTTTCAGTACACGAGAACAAGATACTCAGAATCACCCTGGTGCAGATAATAATAAGAAGGACCTTGTGGATACCATCTAGATTACATGAAACTCATGAAGTTAAGATGTATTACTTTATATTACTTTATACCAGCCCCCTCTCTCTCCAGTGTTTTACATAAGAGATAATCTTGGTAGAAAGGATTAGACCTTGGCATAACCTTTGTTTATACCTGCAATAGGGTGTGGCACTATACTCTGTTTAGAGTTCTTTGTTGACATGACCCTCCCGATTGGATTACTTTGGTGTATATAAGGGGCTGACTTGAGGCCCCTTCACACTTCACTTTTGACACTTTGGGCCTTTTAGCCTTCTGCTTTTGGCTTTTCGCTCTTTGGCCTTTTGCTCCTTCTTCTGGGTAGGAATCAGCTCGGGTGAGATCCTCTCTCTTTGGTGGGAGACTTAGGCTCTTTTGTATGGTCTAAGTTCAGACCAGAGCTAGAGTTTGTCCATTATATTGGAGTGCTGTGGAAGAGCTTTTGTACTATTAAAAGCCTTTTTGGAACTGCACCGGACTCGTGAGTTTTTATCTGTTCTCCCGGCATCTTCAGAGGTAGAAGAAAACTTCTGCCCTGACACTGTCGGGACCCCAGCGGCGTTCCCGACAGTATATATTATACATATTAAGAATAGTGCAGTGATATAATAATGGTTAAATATTTAAAGTAACAGAAATAGTTTTATTCCTACTGATTATTAAGGGAAAGCACTCGTTGCTGACATGGATGAGTTCACTTATTTTTTTTTCCTTTAGCTCAGAGTATAGCGCTTGTACCCTATGAATTTATGTCTATCTGTTAGCTGAAATGACATCTCAGCTACTCAGACATTTAAGGTAGAAAAAACCTTAGAGATCATGTAATTCTGTACCCCTCACATAGTCAATGTTATTTTGGAAATGAAGAATTTCTAAAGGTCACATGCTAATTAGTTGAAGAACATAGAATAGAAAGTAGGTTGTCTGATTCAGTTTCTAAAATATGCTGAAAGCTTTGGCTTTATATAAAAGTTCATTAGTTCCAAGATAAGGGGCTGGGGACCTTGGATAATATCTAAATCTTCCTATAGAATGATTAACATTGGTTCTCAGCACCATTGTCATCATATCACATCACCAAAATCTGCACCATGGGCAAGTACTTGGCAGAAGGTCCATGCTTGGCAGCTGCTTCAGTAATTGTTCACAATAAGACTAGCTTTTAAAGATAATTCCTTTGATGGAAATGATAAAGATAATTGTTTCCTGCAATTTAGTGCCCTAAATGTGCCTACTACATGAGGAAGAATTGGGCCATTGCCTAGTCTAAGTCAAGCGAGCACTGAGGCTAGGATTTCTTAGGTAGAAGAGTTAAGTAGAAATTCAAGCTTCATGGTCTGTGCGTGCACATACACGTGCATGTGTGTGTGTGTGTGTGTGTGTGTGTGTGTGTGTGTGTGTGTAGGGGTAATGGGGTGTTTATCAGGGGCCAAAGGAAGTATCAGGAAAGCCATAATAGGGTATGGGTAATTTGTTTTCTTATTAAAATACCTCAAAGGTATAAGTTAAATTTTATTTATTTATGTTATTATTATTATTATTACTATTATTACTATTATTATTATTACTCTTTGGTGTTTGGATGACACCTGGCTGTACTAAGGGCTTACTTCCATAGCTTTGTGCTCTGAGATTATCCAGGCAGACTCAGAGGACCTTATCAAACCCAGGTTGGTCAGGATCAAATCCAGGATCAAACCCAGGTTGATCAAATACAGGATCAACCTGGGTTGATCAAACCCAGGTTGGTCACATGCAAGACACATACACTACTGACTGTACTACCTCTCTGCAGTCTCCCCACTCCTGTCCAAGGTATAATTTTATTAATGCTTCTCATCTTTTCCTTCAATGTTCCATTTTTATTTGCCCCCTTATTAGTCTTTTCATAAATTTGGGATATCTTTTACTTCTACTCAACTCAACCGTTTACCTCTGAACTTTAAAGGTCTTGGATTTGTATCCTCACTCATCCTATATAAGTTGGGGAAGTCACTCCACCTCCCTGGTCTCACTGAGACTTTGTGTCTTCAACTGTCAAATGATCCAAACCCTAGTGCCCACTTCATATGACCATGGGGATTAAATGAACTATTACACCAGAAAATACACAAGCAAAGTGCATTCCCTGGAGTACCAAATCATTGTTTTATATATCCTATTCATTAGTACCTTTGAAAGACTTACCTTGAAGAAATTTTCTGACTCCATATGTGTACTATCATACAATATAAATAGATTTCATGCTGTGAAACTGGGAGAGAGAGAGATTTAGTAAAATGAGAGAGAGGTTATTGACTTTATTTTAGGAGAGAACACTTTTCTGCCAAAACATGCTGTTAGCCTGTCTCTAGAGGGATAACCAAGAAACAGAGAGAATAATGCATGTGTGTGTGCATGTGTAATATAAAATTCCAGTGTCCGTAAAGACTGTCTTTCATTTCGGGATCATTTATGATTATAGGTGATCTTTCCAGTCACTGAGTTTAATACAGTGCTCTGTGGCAAAGTGCAGCTGCAATTTAACATGTGCTGTGGAGCTTGACTGTCAACAATAAGAAGCCCTGGACCCACAAATTGACATAAAATGCTACTTTCTGGGGTTGGCATAGCACCCCCGGCCCTCTGACTTATTATTAAACAGTTTTGCTGACACTTCGTGATGTATAATGAGCTCTAGAATTTTCTAGACAGAAATTCTCTGGCATAAAGCCCATGTATTTATCTTGTACACCTACCATAGTGTATGGACTCACAGTTCTCAATATTTGCTCAACAGGGTCAAAATACCCAACCTGTTATTTGAATAGTTTTGTAGAACAATCTTCATGTGTGAGCATACAAGTCTGGTTGTCATTGTGAGAGCTGGTTATTATCATCCAATTCAAATGCCAACATTTAAAATTTTTCAACGTATATGAAGAGGTGCTGTTTAAATCCCACTGGGGATAATGGCAGGTTGTGTGGCAGTAGGACAAGAAAAGTTTAGAGGAGTGCAACAGAAACAAACCTGTAATCATAGGAATTTGATGTGAGCCATTGAAATTCAAAGTTTGGTGTCATAAGCCGAGCTTTGGAATAATTATACCTTTTATAAGAAAATCAGGAGCAAGGAGGGGTTGACAAGGAATCCTCTTTCATAATGCCTGATTCTCACCTGACTCAGATATATATATTTTTAAAATGTCTGGACCCATTAACAGACCATCAGTTACTGTAATAAATGGTGGCACCCCATAATCCAGGAGAAATGAAAACATGGTATTTAGGTTGCAATTACTGTCTGCAAGGCACAATTATCATCTTACCTTTGCCCTATAATAAATCAGTGCCCAACCCAAGCTATCTTATGTCCCTAGAATGGCAAAGGCTTGATATTACTATCTGCAAGTTGTAGGATGAATCTTGACGTTCATCTAAGGTCCTGAACCTTAGATTGGCTCCCTGACCTTTGTTGGGTTATGGTTTCCCACTAGAGTTGTTGTCAGGATAAAATAATATAATTCAGGGGGCCGGAGCGATAGCCCAGCGGGTAGGGCGTTTGCCTTGCTCGCGGCTGGCCCATGCCGGCCCGGGTTCGATCCCGGCATCCCATATGGTCCCCCGAGCACCGCCAGGAGTGATTCCTGAGTGCAGAGCCAGGAGTAACCCCTGAGCATTGCCGGGTGTGACCCAAAAAAAAAAAATAATATAATTCATAGACATTGCTTAACAGTACTGAGCATGAGAGCTCTCTAAGTGTAAATGGCTTCTATCATCATTAGCTATTGGAGCAGTGACACTGACAAGCAAGATAGGAAAGATAGGAACTTAGGGTCCGTAGCAGAGTCATCCTCAAGAAGACACACATTATGGAGTAAGTGCGTCCTTGGGGAATTAGTGATTCCTGAGATAGGAAACTAGAATTTAAGAGCATTTTTTTTGACCACACCTGGTGATGCTCAGGGGTTACTCCTACCTCTGCACTCAGGAATTACTCATGGCAGTACTTGAGGGACCATATGGGATGCCAGGGATCAAACCTGGGTCAGCCATGTGCAAGGCAAATGCCCTAACTGCTACTATAGCTCTGGCCCTGAATTCAGAAGCATTGAGTTAAAAAATTATTACATCATTACTCACCAATCTATTCAGAATATATTTGTTTCAAGCATTAAATGTTCCAGCACTAATCCCACTAGCAGCGTGACCTTTCTTTGCCAATGTTTCCGGTCTTCAACCTTCCACCCCAGGCTGTCCCCTTAGCAGGCACAAACAAATTTATTTCATTTTGCTCGTTACAACACAAAGAAAAATAGAATTATCAAAATTTATATCAATGAAAGTTTATTTGTGATAATTGTTGTATTTAACGGTGTTGTTGCTGAAGTCATTGTCTGAAGATTTGGTGCTACATGAACCTTCTGAATTTTTTTTTTTTTTACTTACTAAACTTAGTGGATATCTATATGACTTCCCTATCATATTTTCTGTGGTTCTACTGGACTGTCAGTACTATGAAATTTTGAGGTGTTGTGTGGTCCAGGAATTACAGAGCTGAACAATTTGGTGGTTTGGCAGCTTGATGAGGTTCGGTTGTGGAGTTGGGCCATTTCTACATTGGAAGGAGTCAGGTATGGCTGTGAATTGCTCTGACTTGAGGCAGAAGGGGAAATCTGCCTGCTCCCCATTCTGAGAAGGTCCATAGTTCTCAGTCTGACAAGTCTACACAGTAAGAATCAGTGACATCATGTTCTTTTAGGGATTGGTTGTGGGGCTGGGCTATTGCTCTGCCAGCAAGATGGCGGGTGTGGGCCAGCATTGGGTTTTGAACAGAAAAAATTGCTCTGCTATCCCTTAGAGATCTGAATTTAGAAGTGTATGGAAGAGCTTTCCACTAGGAAAGAAAGGCTAATTGGCTACAGGGATTTCAGTTAAGTTGTCCCAGAGGGATTCTCTCTGAAGTTATAGATGTCTGAGTGTGGTAGGTAAATTAGATGATTAAATTATGGATAATTTTCCTTTGTTCCTCCAAGTTTTTCAGTCTAGTTTTTTATATATCATTTTTTTTTCTATCATTGGGTGTTTGCTATGCACGATGAAGGAAACATGGATTTTTTCTGATTTAAACATCATTATATACATGAGCCAACTCCTACCCCACATACTTCTCCACACTTCCAATACCTTGCTAGCAATAAGTTATAAACAAAACCTTAGTGAGTGATACTGTCATAGGAAGATTGATAATCATAACGCTTTTGTGTGTAATCTTATCAACAATATCAGCCAGTATTTGTGCCGCTTGGCTAATGTTTGATGTTATCAGAATGATGTCATCAGTGAAACGGAGGTGGTGTAGTTGCTGACAGTCTATCTTCACTCCCATTCCTTCCCATTCTAATTGTCGCATGATGTTCTCAAGGGTGCACTAAAGAGTTTTGGTGAAATGGTATCACCCTGCTGAACCCCTCTTTTGATATCGATGATCACTTCTTTGTAGAATGGTGAGATCCTGGTGGTGAATCCGTAATACAGCTCACGAAAGTATCTTAATGTATTGGGTTTGAATGCCCTGTTTGGCTAGGGCTTCGATGACTGCTCCAGTCTCCACAGAATCAAAGGCTTTCTGTAAATCAATGAATGTGAGACAGAGCGGCACCTTGAACTCCCTACAAACCTCAATGAGCTTGGTTACCGTGGTGGATATGGTCGATTGTGCTGAATCCTTTTCAGAAGCCAGCTTGCTTGCATGATTGTCCTTCATCTAATGCTCTGCCAATCATGTTCAGGATGACTCGAGTGAACAGCTTGTAGATGACAGAAAACAGGCAGATGGGGCGATAGTTGCTGATGTCGTGGATATCTCGCTTCTTGAGCAGTAGAACTGTCCTGCTGGTTTTCCAATGGGAGGGCACCTTGCATTCAGACAAGTAGCGTGTGAAGAGCTGAGCCAATGTATTGATGAGTACTGAAGGCAGATTCTTCAGGTGTTCAGGTCTGACTTTGGGCCTGGTGCTGTTCCCTTCTTTAGTGATGAAATGGCATGTTGGATTTCAGAAGGGACAACTATGTTCATGAAAAATGAACTAGTTTCAGAGGCCCCATTCACTCTCAATGGAACAAACATCTCTGAATGCAGCAATTATGTGTAACTAGGTTGAGAAGTCAACATGATGAATGACCTAAAACCTGAGCTGCGCAGGAGGAAGAGAGCAGCATGGCATGCCTTCAAAAGCATGGAAGAAATGCAAGGATGAGAATGCTATTCGGGTTTCCCAAAGAGGAATCGAAAGAGGAATATCACGCCTCATTCAAGTGAAAGAAGGAATCTGGAGCTTCGACCTCCGTCACTGTTCCAGAGTCAGGGACGCTGTCTCATTTGCCAAGGCATTGAAAATCAGATGGGCTGACATGTAATGCGATTTGGAGATGACTGTTGGACTAGAGCCGTTACCGACTGGATATCACGGGATGTCAAAAGATCACGTGGCCGCCCCCTGCCCACAAGATGGTCAGACTTCTTCATCAAGACCCTGAACGAATGGTTTGAGGCTCTTTGTATTCCTGAAGCAACCAGATGCCATTGGGCTACACTGGCACGTGATAGGGTCAAATGGAAATGTTACTGGCACCCGCTCAAGCAAATCGATGAATAACGGGATGTCAAGTGATCAAGTGATCTAAAACATTATATTAATTTGGACATGAGCAGCACCCTGAGAATGACACATAGAATGGTACTTCTCTACAAGGTCTTTGGAATATTTCCTTATGCTATCAAAATTGTCATTAAATGTGTTTTTTTAAGCAAAATAAGGGCAATACTTAGAAGATGATTAAATATCAGAGTTCTCAAGCCTCCAGAAACACGCAGCTGAAGTTTTGACTATTTGCCAGACAAAATAGTTGACAAAAGTTAGTTAAGACCTTGCTACACTAATCACTTGTATCACTTTTTCCGTTGTATCACTCTTTCCGTTGATCATCGATTTGCTTGAGCGGGCACCAGTAACATCTCTATACATCCTGTCACATGCTAGTGTAGCTCAAGGGCATCTGCGCACTCCAGGAACATAAAGAGCCTCAAACCATTCCATCAGTCATGGGAATGAGGTTTATAATTGTTACTGGTATTTGGCATAACAAATACTACATGGGTAGCTTGCCAGGCTCTTCTGTGCAGGTGGGATACTCTTGTTGTTGCCTCTAATCTTGTGCATTTATTGATGAACCGGGCTTGTGATTAGCTCTTCTGTTGGGTGGAGCTCTGATGACTGGGGAGTCCGGATGTGGAAAATGGCGGCCCTATGGTGTGGGGGTTCCTCTGGCTTCTTGCGAGGTTCTGCTGGGGTGGCGGGCCAGACTAGAACCCTCCTTCCCTTCAGGTGCCTCATGATCAGCTGGGCACAGATAGAGATGGTAGCAGCTCTGCCCCAGGTATGTGAATGTAGTGTAGTGTATCATGTTCACTACACTAAAACAATAGGATTTTAAGTTGCATTCTAAGAACCTGCATTTATGGGAATTTGTTCAAGAATATGGGTATCAGAAGGTCCTATAAGTGAGATGAGGTGCTCAAAGCAAATACAAATAAAAAATATAGAAAATGGCCCTAAAACAGCTTTTAGTTCTCTGCCCTGAAGTTAGAACAGAGACAAAAAAAAATATATAAAATGCAACCCAAAATTTATTTTCTGTGTAATATGGTAATGTTGCAGCATTCCCTTCTTCTTTAGCTTTTGGGAAAGTATTAAAATGTGGTTTTATTTTCTAAACCACATGGCAAGATATTGTTCTTACAATATCACAGATATTCTAGAAATCATGATTCATTTTGCCCTATCATTTCCTTGACACTTAAAGTTTCTAAGTGGAACCTTGAAATGCTAAGCCACCGATGTCTTTCAAAATCTTGCTTATTAAGGTATTAATGAAAGACAGTCAAACTTTCCCCCCTTCCTTCCCCGAACAGTCATACTTTTGTAACCTTTTAAAATTTCGGTTTGTATAGCAGTGAGGAGTGCTTTTCCTTGTATGAAGCCAACCTGGCTTTGATTGCTGGCATTCCATATGGTCCCTTGAGCACAGCCAGGAGTAATTCCTGAGTGTAGAGCCTGGAGTAACCCCTGAGCATCACCATTTATGACCCCAAAAAAAAAAAAAAAATGCCGGGTGTGACCCAAAAAGCAAAATATATATATATATATATATATATATATTTGTTTTGGGTCACACTTTGCAGTGCTCAAGGGTAACTCCTGGATGTGCACTCAGGCACCTAACCTGGTGGTGCTCAGGGGGACCAAATGGGATGCCAAGGATCAAACACAGGTTGCTTCTTGGAAGGCAAGCACCTTATTCCCAGCTCAAGCCCTTACAATAACAAGAATGGAATCCCTTTAATATTAACTTAAAAATATTTTAATGTCCAGAAAATCAGCTCTTGCTTTAATGAAAGGTTGAGTCAAAAATAATTGCATAAAAGGGTTGGGAAATAGTAGAACTAAAGTGTCACATGAATCCAACACTCCTACCCCAAAATGGTAGCTAGGTCTCCTTGGAAACACTCTTGAGAATCATTTCTAAGCAAACTAATATAGCTACAATAATAAATTATTTCTTCAATTTTTAAAAAATTCTATTTTTTTATTGCTTTAGAAGGATTATAAAATCCTATGTACTTAAATTTTACTTTTTGAAAACATAGTTACAAGAAGAATTTAGTATACCTGTATTATTTTTTTTTTTTTTTTTTTTTTTTCATGTACCCAATAGTATTCCATTTTTATTAAAGCAGTGTTTTAACTTTATAAGCTATTTTAGAAACTCGGGCAAAGACAGTAAGACATTCCTATTAAAGCAGTACATTTCTTGGAACAGTCGTTCTCTTTGTGTTTTGCTTTTGTCTATTCCCTTAACTGTTCATTCAAAAAAAAATTACACAGAAACAAAGGACCTACACAGGGCAGGGCAGAACTCCGGGAAAATCCAAATGTCCAAGGTCTTTTAAGCTAAGCGTGTATTGCACAAGGTTTGTAGCCAGAGAAGAGTGGACCCTTCAGAAAAGAGAAGTGAGAGAAGGGCTTTTCTACTCTTGTGAAGCCTATGCTCTCGGAACACATATCTCTCTTTCTCCTCATCCTTCTCTAAAGTTCTTTCAATGAAACTGTTTTGGAGTTTATTTTTTTTTTTTTTTTTTTTTTTTTTTTTTAAATTTTATTTTATTTTATTTTATTTTTTTTTTTTAAACATTTTATTATACCACCGTGAGATATACAATTGCAACGTTGTTCACACTTGGGGGTTTCGGTCACACAGTGTTCCAGAACCCCGCCCTCCACCAGTGCCCATTTCCCACCACCAATGTCCCCAATTCCCCCCCCCCACATCCGGCCTAAATGGCAGGTTCTTTATCTCCTCTCCTCTCCCTCTCTCTCTCCTCCTTCTCCCACACATTGTGGGTTGCACTACGTACACTTAGAAGCCATCATTTGCATTTTTTGTCTGTCCTTAATGCTCAGTTCTATGTTAGCATCAGAACTTTAGACATTTATTCACTCATGTTCCTTTCTCTATCTAAACCAACCTCTGACTCCCACCCGCTTGTGGTAATTTCCACTTTTGGTAAGATCACCTAGTATATTTATGCCATGCAAATAAATGCAGTCATTCTATGTCTCTCCCTTTCCTTCTGACTAATTTCACTCAACATGATTCTTTCCATATCCATCCATTTATAGCAAAATTTCATAACTTCATTTTTTCTGACAGCTGCATAGTATTCCATCGTGTAGATGTACCACAGTTTCTTTATCCAGTCATCAGTTCTCGGGCATACTGGTTGTTTCCAGGTTTTGGCTATTGTGAACAGTGCTGCTATGAAAATAAAAGTGCGGATTGTGTTTCCGCTGTGCGTTTTGGCTTTCCAGGGTATATTCCCAGGAGCGGTATGGCTGGGTCAAAGGGGAGCTCAATTTCTAGTCTTTGGAGGAATGTCCATATTGTTTTCCAAAAAGGTTGTACAAGTCGACATTCCCACCAACAGTGTATGAGAGTCCCCTTTTCCCCACATCCACGCCAGCACTTGTTGCTTTTACCCTTTTGGATATGGGCCATTCTCTGTGGTGTGAGGTGATATCTCATTGTTGTTTTGATTTGCATCTCTCTGATGATTAGTGATGATGAGCATTTTTTCATATGCCTTTTGGCCATTCGGATTTCTTCCTTGTCAAAGTTTCTGTTCATCTCCTCTCCCCATTTTCTAATGGGGTTGGCTGTTTTTTTTTATATAGCTGTACCAGTGCCTGATATATCCTGGATATTAACCCCTTATCAGATGGGTATTGGGTGAATATTCTTTCCCATTCCGTCGACTGTCTTTCTATCTTGGTCACTGTTTCTTTCGAGGTGCAGAAGCTCTTCAGTTTCATGTAGTCCCATATATTTATATTTTCTTCTAGTTGCTTTGCTAATGTATACCTGTATTATTATGGTCTATTTAAAGATAGAGCTGAAAATAAAAACAATTTAAAATTAATTACTAGGGAATCCACTTATTATAAACTAAGGACAAAATAATTTCCTTTTTCCAAGAGTAAAATATAAGCTTACTTTGATTATAATTACACTACTACTGATTAGCAAAAGAATATACCAAAATTACACTTTCTGGAAAATATCACTTCCTATTTCAAATTAAAAGAAGTTTAAACACACTGTTTTTGTTCTTTTTTAGGTTTTACTTTCTTTTTTCTTTGTCTTGGCACTATTTAAGCACAGAATGTGTATTTTTATTTGAATAAATGAGAGATCATTTTCTAGGTTTTTGAGGGTACATCAGCTGCTCTTTGAAGGTTTCATCTAGTAGACCATGAGGCTGAAAGATTTTACATAGCATCTTATTTTTTGTTTTTCTGCCACAGACAATGATGAATAGTACAACTTTGGTTATTAGCTTTCTCTCCTTTTGAAATATATCCTTTTATTTTTTCATGATAAAAGGATTCTTTTAAGCTTGAATCCAAATTGTTTTAGAGTTGGGACATGATCAAAGGAGGTCATACTCTTTGCATCATATTGGGTAACGTGGCACTTTTATTCTCCTACTCTTTTAGTTGCAGCCCCTACATGTAAAGCATGCAGGATTCCTAGTAAATGCTTTGATTTTTGAATTATATCACCATGAAATATACATTAAAAATTGTTCATGATTGGGTTTCAGTCATACAGTGTTTCAGCATCCATACCTCCACCAGTGCCCATTTCCCACCACCAATGTCCCAAATTCCCTCTCCTCTTCTCCAGCCTTCTTCTATGGCAGGTACTTTCTCTCTCTCTCTGTCTCTTTCTCCCTCAATGCTTCTATTGTTAAGCTTACTCCTTTAATTAACTGACTTATCAATCTTCCAACTGGATCTTCTATCTCTGTTAGTGCTAGTTATCCTCATACAATAATATCCTAGCCTAAGACCCAAAATTACCCACAACCCAAAATCAATCAATTCTATTTCTCAAAAAATCCCTTATTTTGCTATTACTCCACCTTTTTGAGACTGATTGATTTCTCAGTGTCCAAGCTACTTATGAGTTATACTTATCCAATGCCAACCGCCGCTATGGCTCTGCTTAGTTTTGGGGATATCTCGGATACATTTGATATAGTTTGATGCTCTGTTATCTTGGAAATCTTTATTTTCTAGATGTCTGTGGCATGCTTTTCTGTGTTTCTATTGAATCTCATAGTTCAAAAGCTTCAAACTGGTAACCTGTCCTTTGGGCTTTGGGACTATGTGTTCTCCTTTTGAATATTTAAGATACTTCCAGTTAATGGGACCACTGATTTTCTGATGATGTTATACATTTATGTATCAGAGCACATTGTATGTTGTTCTCAGAAAAAACAAACAAACCAACAATGACATCAGAGTCAAGCTGAAATCCTACACATTTCTGTTATGATGTCGTGTTAGCCAAACATTCGAAATAGATCTCACTAATTTCACTGCTACAATCTTAGTTTAAAACATATCACCTAAATCCTAGACTGTCATAACAGACTCAAACTGGTGTCTCTGCCCCCACTCTTGTCCGTCATAGTCCATCCTTCCAGGGCAATCAGAATGATTTCAGTAAATCCTCCATCCTCCATCAGTCCATCCTCCCCAGGGCAATCAGAATGAGTTTTCAAAACATAAGGACTAACATTTTGCTTCTGCCCTGAGTTCTTCGTGCTATCTTCTTTGAGAAGGTATTATGTCTGAGATGGTATAATGTTCTGACTTTATAGATGGGAAACTGAATCATAGGAAAGATTAAAAAAAATTGTCCAAGGATATATTGCTAATAATTCACATTGAAAATATTTGAACGGGCAGCTTGATTATACTAAATAAGTTCTTAAATACTGTGCTTTATGTGTCATTCATAGCATTAAATTTTCTAGAGATCTTTTCTATTAAACTAAAACCAATTCAGTCCTTTCTGGGAGTAAGTGTGTAAGGACCACTTAATCTGACCCAAGCCCATCTCTTTAACTCCTCATCCTTTTATCCTCTTTTCCACCAGACATCAGCCCCACTGGTCTCTAATCAAAATAATTCTGTCTTCACTCCTTTGACTTTATTCTTTCTTCTTGAAACATACCCCACTCCACGAAGGCCTCCATTCTCCACATTTGGACTTCCCTCTCATCAGAACTCCACCCAGCAGATCAGTCTATCACATCCTGGCTAATTGAGATCCACCCTGCTGCAGTCATTTTTTAAATCTGGCTCAGGTATGCTGATCCAGAGACTCACAGACATGGGGCAGAGCTGCTACTGGCTCTCCCTGTGCCCAGCCACTCACGAGGCACCCAGAAGAGATGGCATGTTCTAGCCCTGGCCCACCACCCCAGCAGAGCCTTGCAACAAGCCAGATGACCCCCACTCCATGAGGGCCTCCATTCTCCACATCTGGACTTCCCTCTCGTCAGAATTCCACCCAGCAGACCAGCCTATCACAGCCTGGCTTGCGTGCTGCAAGCAGCCGCATGGTTCATCAATAAATGCTGGATTGACAGATGACTACAAGAGTATGCTACCAGCACGGCAGAGCCTGGCAAGCTACCCGTGTCGCATTTGATATGCCAAATACCAGTAACAATTTTGGACCTTATTCCCATGACCTGATGGAATTTTTTTGAGGCTCTTTATGTTCCTGGAGCAAGCAGGGGCCCTTGGGCTCTACTAGCATGAGACAGGACATATGGACATGTTACTGGTACCCGCTCGAGCAACTCGATGATGAACGGGAAGACAGTGATACAGTGATACCTGGTCAGATGTCTGGATAGCCACCTTTTCCTTGTTTATTTTTGTTTTGTTTTGGGGCCATGCTGGGTGGTGCTGGGGACTAATCCTGTCTTGGTGCTGGGGGTCACTCCTGGAAGTACTTGGGGACCGTTGCATACTAAGGATCAAACCAGGGATTCCTGCATACTAAATGTGTGTTTCAGTTCTTTGGTTCATCTTGGCCAGCCTGAGCTTCTTGTCATTTAAATCTCCCTTCAATTGTCACCATTTCCAAGAGAACACCCTATCACTCTGCCCCATTTGTTCTTTGTGATACTCATAACTTCTGAAAGCATATTATGTGCATATTCACATTCTCATCTCTTTATCTCCATCAGGATATTCATTTTCATTCTTCTTAGAACTTTGTAATTCCAATACTTTGAAAATTGGCTGGCATGCAAATAAAACCTCATTGTGAAATGGGTGGATATAGGTCTTTCTTAAAGTAATTGTGAAGGGTGAGTAAAATTGTACTTGGGTAGTTATATCATTTTTAACTTATATAGTTCTTAATATTTATATTATTTTATATTACTGTTTGAATCGGAAATATTGATAGAGCAGTGGTCATGACTAAAGCTTTAAGGCTTTTCAGCTACTGGGTCAACTGCCTACTCTTTAAATTAAACAAAAATATTCACTGAGAAAGGAGGAGAAATAGTACTCTTCTGAATTCACCATTGTAAAACAAGGATTAGAATACATACCCCAGTCAAATGGAAGAGTTGTGAATTCAAATCTCTGATAAAAGTAGTGTTTTCTTATCTTTAATGTATGTGCACATGTTCCTACAATTCTAATATTTGTAAACGACATTTCATTTGTCATAATACCTGCTTTTAAGTAGAGAAAATAGCAGATTTGAACATGGCATGTGGAACTAATTATTTTCCCAGTCTTTATTGCACAGTCAGTAGAATCGTGTGCCTATCTGTATTCCAACCCATCGACAGAGTTTGCAACTTAGGAGGTTTGATATCTTTATGGATTTTTTGTCTTTTTTTTGGGCCACACCCTGTGATGCGCAGGGGTTGCTCCTGGCTCTGCACTCAGGAATTACTCCTGGCGGTGCACGGGGGACCATATGGGATGTGGAGGATCAACTTTGGTTGGGCACATGGAAAGCAAATGATCCCCTCCTAACTATGTGCCGGCCAGCAAAAAGAGATACTTGAAAATTTGGCTGATAGGACCTCTTGACTTAAGTGGGTAAGTCAAGTTATATGGGGGGGTGGTGGGAGCGGGAAAAGGACAGATGGTGGGGGGTGTGGAACGTAAGGGGTGGGCTTAACAAGCAAGGGGTTTGAGGAACTGGAATTACATACTCTAGAGATCAAAATCATTTCCGATTTTGCTTCTAAGTCTCCATAGCTTGCTTCCTGACCACTTCCTCCTCCTGCTCCGTGGTTCTAACATCTGTATCCTGCCTTGCTTCTGCTTCTAGTTGCAGTTATCAGAACTGCTCGGTTCCCCCAAACACCCCAATGCTCTCAGCCCAGAGGGGCTTTTAGATAATCTTTTGTTTCAGGAGTTTGTGGGTTTTGCTGTCCTGTAGTCGACCCCCTGGCAGTGACCGATTCAATGGATAGTCAGGTTCTCTAAACACTACGGCAGACTCTACTCTCTTTTGTTGGCAGAAGGATTCTGTTCTGCTCTGGATTCATCATCCACTGCTTCACGTTATGGATCTATCTACATTCATGATATAGAAAATAAACTAAATCACCAGTGGAGGAAGTAAAGGGAAACCCTAGCCCCCAAAACAAAAACACATTAAACTCAACACAATAATCGGTCACCCTTGGGCACTGAGTAAGAGGACACTTTCAGAATGGGGGTTGAAGCCATAGTACAGTGAGTAAGGAATTTGACTTTCTGCCAGCGGAGCCAGGGTTCTATACCCAGTACTCCCTATGGTCCACGAAGCCTACAGGAGTGATCCCTGAGAACAGAGTCAGGAGCCAGCCCTGAGTACCGCAGTGTGCCCTCTCTCCCAAAAGAAAACTAAGAATTTGTTTACTTCCTTTGTTTTCTCTGAGCATTTTTACAAGAACTAGAAACACTTTTGAAGAGATAACCATAGGATATTTTTTTTAATAATATGGAAGTGACTGACATATGGAAGAATCATTTTGATAGGATGTTTATCATATTTTATCAGTGGTTTTGGTTAGGTTTATATACATATACAGTGGAATGATGTTCTCCCTGAAACTATATAATATCGAAGCAATGGTAAATTAATAAAAGTCTTTTTTTGGTGATTATAAGAAACTCTTCTGGTTGCTTGCTGAAGCAACCAGATGCCATTGGGCTACACTGGCACGTGATAGGGTCAAATGGAAATAGTACTGGTGCCCGCCGAGCAAATCAATAACGGGATGTCAAGTGATCAAGTGATAAGAAACTCTAAAAAAAAAAATTTCATTTTATGTGCAAATTTAACTCCAAGCCAAAGAGATAGTACAGAGGTCAGGACACTTGCCCTTCATGCATCTGACCTTGGTTCACTCATCTGCATCCCATATAGTCCTCTGAGTCCACCGGAAGTGATCACTGAATACAGAGCCAGGAATAAGACCTGAGCACCACCAGGTCAGACACAATACAAAAAACTAAACAAACAAAAATACCACCCCCAAAACCAAAACCCAGAATACCAAACCGTATTCCTGATCTGTCTCATGAATTTCACTAGAGAATAAAATGTTAATACAAGAAAATTCCAGGGAAATAAAAGAAATAAAAAGAAGAGGAAAAGAACTATATTTCTTAAATTTCCGGGGACATGTCTCATATTACATAATAGGACTTACAGGGTATAAGTAAATTAGGTTGGAAATACATTATCCTAAGACAAGCCCTGCTCAAACTATTTTTTTGAAAACAATTAAATGAATTTCTGAGCAGAATGGATGAAATAGAGGCACACACAGAACTGGGTCCATCTGTCTACAGCCACAAATAGAAGGGCTTTGTCACAATTGAGATAATATTAGTTAATCCTTGCCCAGGAAACCATGAAGTGGCAAGCATTGTAGCATGCCTTCAAAAGTAGAATGATGCTTCTTTATGGTAGAAAAAAAATAGCATATGAGATGATAAGGTCTTTGTAAGGCCCGAGTTATTCAAATGATTCTTGACCTAAAGGGCCAAGTTTAGAGATCTTAGATCTCAGCAGAATTGTGAAGAGGATTGTAAGAGTCAGAGTCATCATTCAATGGGGGCAGGGTCCCATGGTGCATTTGGGACCGATGACCTTCCCCCCTAACCAATGGACAAAGGAACTGGGCCTCAGGCTGGGGATCAGTGGCAGTTTATTCAAATTAACCTGTATTATTATAGAGAAATTGTGAAGGATTGAGAGCAACAGTTGCACATAGGTGTGGAAGTACATTAACATAAACAATGAACAGATGTAAAGGCCCCGCTTTAGGAGAAATTCTTCTAGGTATCCACCTAAGCGTGGAATTTCATCTTGGGGCTACAGTACCTGCTAGGAGATCCACCTAAGTGCGGGATAACATCTAAGAGCATATTGCTTTCTCCTTTCTTTTGCTGGTATTTCATTTAAACAATCATATTAAATGTACTTCTTAATGATATTCCTAGTCATTTTGTATAAATTCAGCACAGAGGTATAGATTTTTATTTATATCCTAGATTAAGCTTAAAATGATCTCTCTGGACTCATGGTAAACGGTGATTTTTCCTGGGGACATCTTGCTCTATATCCCAGACTACAGTTCTCAGGTCAGGTTAGTTTTCCTAACCCCAACAGGCTCCTTATTCAGTTATTTCTTTTTTGTTCATGTCAGAGTTTGTTTCATGCCCAAGCTCTTAACTTATTATACTTCTTATGGACCGTCGCTTTGTACCATGTTGAGGCCAGGGTAACTTATGGCTTGCCCTGAGTTTAACCAAGTTTCTTACATCCCTTTGGGGTGTAAGGAATTAAGGTCAAGATAAGGGAAACTGAGGCTGAAATCAAGTAAATATGACACATGCCCAGGATTAAATATTATTCTGAGTCATAATATGGGAGTAATATGAACTCCCATATTACAAAAGCTTAGCATTAACTATCTTTCTGTGTCAATATGGAAAGGACATTGCTCTAAAATAAAAATATGTGAAGTACATAAAGAAAAGAGAAAAGCAATATTTCACTTACATATACAATATCCAAAGCCATCAGAAGGTTTGACTTCATAAGTTACCATGTCTGGTTTGGAGATATTTGTGACTAACAGCTAGAAAGAGGAACACAAGGACTGGTTAAAGATAAACACAGAAAATTGGGAGTACCCCAGTAGAAATGGGTTTGCCTCCAGGAGTACTGTGGTGGGTGTAACTCAATTAACCTTAGCTCCCTACTGGAGGAGGAGAAAGGACAACCAATGTTAAACCTAAAATGCTTGGGACTATAATCCAACAAAGGAGGAATGAAATGAATTTTAGTGATTCTTTTTTTTTCTATTTAAAAATATTTTATTATAACACCGTGAGATATACAATTACAAAGATGTTCATAAGATGTTCATATTTGGGTTTTGGCCATACAGTGTTCCAGCACCCATCCCTCCACCAGTGCCCATTCCCCACCACCAATGTCCCCGATTCCCTCCCCCTCTCTCCCCTAGCCTGCCTCTATAGCAGGTTCTTTATCTCTCTTTCTCTTTCTCTCTACCTTCCCTTACACATTGTGGATTGCAATACATACATTTAGAGGTTATCATGTGTACCTTTTTGCCTGTATTTAATGCTCAGATCTAGGTTGGTATTAAAATTTTAGTGATGTCTTTAAACTCTTTCTCCCAAAGATAGACCAGTAGAGTGACAGCTCTGGGTTTGGCAGTATATATGGTCAATGGGAACAAGGAGGTGGTAGAAAACGAAGACAGTTTCCACCTACTCCTCAGTCACTCTTACTATTGCAGCCAGTAACATGGCACAGCTGAATGGGCAACGTAAGACAGTGGTGCTCTTTTCTGGTGGGGGTTTTCTCACCTCTTCTTGAACATGAAAAGTCATCTCATTTCAAGGGCCTATTTTGTCTGAAAAATAGATGGGAGTTATGTTCCTTTATTGCAGTTGCTTGGGGAGGATGAATTCTCCCGGTAATGCCAACCATCAATTTCAGCTTAATTCAGGGGAAGAAAGCAATTTGTTTATAGATAAAAACCTGTGGTGTGCTGGAGTCCACTGATAACTAGCTTGCAATGACACATTTCGTGACATTTTGTTGGTAGGTTGGCCATGGAGAGAATATTTATAGCAAGGTAATTGGCAAATGCTTAAAATGAGGGTATTTATTTGTAGTTTTTTTTGTTTCAGAAATCAGATTTATCTGTACACTAGTGGATAAATCTCAGGTGCCTGTTAGCATTCGCAGGAAAGATGTCTCTTTGTCCATGTGAAAGTGGGAGAAATCTTACTAAGCAGACAAAGTGAGAACATTTTAAAAATCTTTTATTATTTTCTAAAATTTTATTATACCTCTGTGAGATGTATACAATTAAAAAGCTGTTCGTGATTGGGTCTCAGCCACACGGTGTTCCAGCACCCAACTCTCCACTACACTTCAAATATCCCCAAATTCCCTCCCCTTCCCCAGCCTGCCTCTATGGTAGACATTTTCTTCTTCCTCCTCCATTTCCTCCTCCTCCTCCTCTTCCTCCTACACCTCCTCCTCCTCCTCTTACTCCTTTTCCTCCTCTCTAAAGTGAGGACACTTGTTTACACACTTTTGTATGTTACTTCTGAGATTAAGAATAAATGCAGAGTTTGCTTGATAACAACAGCCCTTGCTACTTGAAACCTTGGACAATGTACAAGCATCATTTTGACTTCAGGAGGAAAATTACAGAGTGGTATCTTTGCAGTGTACTAGCAAACCCAAGTTTTCCTCTGGATTGTTCACTAGTGTGATTCACTGGCACATTTCCAGTGACCTTGCTCTTCTCTCTTTCAGGACTACTGGTTTTAAGTATTATAGTTCTTCATATGTAACATTTTCCCTTCATTAATATGGCTATTGCATTTAATTATTGCTTAACCATCTTTGTTCGAAGTACCCCCCACCCCCACCTTTGATTCTTTTGATTTGGAATCAAAGAGATTTCTTCAGTGCGTATCATCAAACTGCCTTTGCAATAAAGTGGACATGGTTGTTTTTTTTAAGAGGAATACGGTATTTTATGGAAAAGAGAGAAGGCAGCAGTGAGAGGAAAAAAAGAGGTGAAGCTAAAAAAATGTTTTCACTCTGTCAATTTCAGTTACCTTCAAGTATCATCTGGATGGAATTTTGACAGGTTATTAGTAAATGATTTTAATGTCTCCTGTTTGGTCCAAGTGGATGTTTATTTTTATTTGACTTGATAGCTAGCAAAAGCTCTGTTATAAATGGCCAGATGTAGAGAAGCCGTTCAGTTTTAGGGGGTAGGAGGAACAGCTCCAAGTTCATGTCAAGACAAATTATAAGTTAGGGAAAGCTTTAATTTCTTGCCTTTCTATATATCTCTCTGTAGATTTTTGGATGACTTTTCCAAACTTGGGACACACAAGGTCTTCATTGCTTCTCTCTTGTCTTTCTTATTTCACTAACAAGTATGTGGCTTTATCTGCCCTGCTTAGCTAAAATAAAAAAAAAAAACTATATTGGGGAAATCATGTATGCCTAGTGTTGTCCTATACCAATGAAATTCAACACTGAATAAATCAGAACCCATCCTCAAAAGAATCTATAATGAAGTGGAACACACATACACACATCCTATTCTGAATGAAGTGTGTGACCCACTTCATTCAGAATAGATATATATTACTTATATATCTATATTACTTATATATTATTTTATATATATATTGGATATATATAAACCAAATCCTACATTTATTTTGTAGAAGGGGCATAAGGAAAAGCTTCACAGATTGAAAGAAGGAGTAGGGAAACATAAACCAATTATATAAAGAGTTAGCATTTATTAAGCTTTTTAGGGGCTAGTTGTCCCTCCCTCCCTTCCTTCCTCCCTCCTTCCTTCCTTCCTTCCTTCCTTCCTTCCTTCCTTCCTTCCTTCCTTCCTTCCTTCCTTCCTTCCTTCCTTTCCTTCCTTTTCCTTCCTTCCTTCCTTCCTTCCTTCCTCCCTCCCTTCCTCTCTCTCCTTCCTTCCTTCCTTCCTTTCCTTTTCCTTCCTTCCTTTTCCTTCCTTCCTTCCTTCCTTCCTTCCTTCCCTTCCTTCCTTCCTTCCTTCCTTCCTTCCTTCCCTTCCTTCCTTCCTTCCTTTTCCTTCCTTCCTTCCTTCCTTCCTTCCTTCCTTCCTTCCTTCCTTCCTTCCTTCCTTCCTTCCTTCCTTCCTTCCTTCCTTCCTTCCTTCCTTCCTTCCTTCTTCTTCCTTCCTTCCTTCCTTCCTTCCTTCCTTCCTTCCTTCCTTCCTTCCTTCCTTCCTTCCTTCCTTCCTTCCTTCCTTCCTTCCTTCCTTCCTTCCTTCCTTCCTTCCTCCCTCCCTCCCTCCCTCCCTCCCTCTCCCTCCCTCCCTTCCTTCCTTCCTTCCTTCCTTCCTTCCTTCCTTCCTTCCTTCCTTCCTTCCTTCCTTCCTTCCTTCCTTCCTTCCTTCCTTCCTTCCTTCCTTCATTTCCTCTCTTGTTTTTGGGGTCACACCCACTAATGCTCAGGGGTTGCTGCTGGCTCTGCACTCAGAAACTACTCCTGGTGGTGCTAAAGGAACCATATGGGATGCTGGGGATTGAACTCAGGTTGGCCTTGTGCAAGGCAAGTGCCCTACACACTGTATTATCCCTCAGACCCTGGACTAGTTTCCTTTTATAAGGATTTTGCACCTACTAATCTCCTATCATCCTCATGAAAACCATGTAATACTATTATAGCCATTTTTCCAATGCATCAGCGGCAAACACAAAAAGATTAAATTGATAACTACCACATCTATATATGTTGAACATGAGTGTGGACCTAGCAAAGTCATAATGGTATCTCTTATGTACTGCATGCAAAGATAGATTTTATTTGTCTGTATGGATGTGTCACTGTATCACTGTATCACTGTCTTCCCGTTCATCATCGATTTGTTCAAGCGGGCACCAGTAACATCTCCATATGTCCTGTCTCAAGCTAGTAGAGCCCAAGGGCATCTGCTTGCTCCAGGACATAAAGAGCCTCAAACCATTCCATCAGGTCATGGGAATGAGGTCTATAATTGTTACTGGTATCTGGCATATCAAATACAACATGGGTAGCTTGCCAGGCTTGCCGTGCGGGTGGCATACTCTTGTAGTCACCTTTAATCTCCAGCATTTATTGATGAACCGCACGGCTGCCAGGCCGTGATAGGCTCTTCTGCTGGGTGGAGTTCTGACAAGAGGGGAGTCCAGAAGTGGAAAATGGCAGCCCTCATGGATTGGGGGGTCGTCTGGCTTGTTGTGAGGCTCTGCTGGGGTGGCAGGCCAGGGCTAGAACCCGCCATCCCTCCCGGGCACCTTGTGAGCATCTGGGCATAGGGAGAGCCTGTAGCAGCTCTGCCCCATGTCTGTGAGTCTCTAGATTACATGAAGCTCATAAAATTAAGATGTATTACTTTATACCAGCTCTCTCTCTCTCTCTCTCTCTCTCACCAGTGTTTTACATAAGAGATAATCTCAGTAGAAGGGATTAGTCCTTGGCTAACCTTTGTTTATACCTGTAATAGGGTGTGACACTGCCCTTCTACAATTTGTTTAGGGTGTTTTGTTGACCCTCCCTGTCATAGATCCGAATTACTTTGGTGTATATAAGGGGACTGACGAGACCTCTTGGCCCTTTGCTCCTTCTTTTTGGGTAGGACTCGTCTCAGGTCAGATCCTTTCTCTTTGGTGGGAGACTTAGTCTCTTTTGTATGGTCTAAGTTCAGACCAGAGCTTGAGTTCTTTCATTATATTGGATTGCAGTGGAAGAGCTTTTGTACTATTAAAAGCCTTTTTGGAACTCTGCTGGACTCGTGAGTTTTCATCCGTTCCCCGTGTGGCCTTGGAGGTAGAAGAGAACTTCAGTTCTGACACTGTCGGGAACCCCAGTGGCATCCCCGACACAGCGAGGTATCAACAAAAGTTCAAGGCTACACAACGGGAAAACTGATCCACACAACTGAGTTGGCGTAGAAGGGGGAGTGCAAAAGAGGGGGTGTTGGGGTCCTGAGGGAGGGACAATGGTAACTGGTGAAGGGAACAGTGCTCTACATCTGTCAGAACTCATAGACCATATACCACAAAGAATGGATTTTACTACACATATTTTAGTTGGTTTATGAGCCACACTCAGCTTGGCTCAGGCTTACTTCTGGCTCTTCATTCAGAGATCACCCCCTGGCAGGCTCCAGGGACTAGTGCTAATGCCAGGGATAAAACCTAGGCTGCATGCAAGGCAAGCACCCTACCCACTGTACTAGCTCTCAAGACCACAATTTTTAAAACAATTATTTAAAAAATTTTAAAGTAAAAATAAAAGTTTATAGATGATTCGATCTCTCCATCTTTCCCAAACAACTCAGCACTAAAGCCATAAGGTGGGTAGTAGATCAAAGGGTCAGCATGTGGATCAAAATCAAAATCGAGTTGAAGGCTAAGGTTAATAAAAAGCTATCCTCAGAGATAAATCTGCATGGCACAAAGAGATCAAAGGCTGAGGAACATGAGAAGGACATCTGGGGAGTGAAAGGCAGTTTGGCAGCTGGAGCAATGTGAGGTACAGGTATTTAAGCCTGGAGCAAGGTAAAGAGCACATCTCCGCAGCAAAGGGATGGTAACATGGCAAAGGAATAAAGCCCCAACGAGGAGAAGTCAAAGTAAAGCACACAGTGCTGATGATAAATTAGAGTGAGTAGGCCATCAGCACAACCGGTGAGGGGTGGGGACTGGGAATGATGGGCAAATAGATGCATGTTGGGGGGACTGATGATTACACTAAGAAAAAATTATAGGAAAAGTTATAGTATGAACAATTTATTTTTTAGAAATAGAACTAATCCTGTTAGGATGGACTAGAATTAGAGGTATGACTAAAAACTCATCATCACAGGAAGAGAAATACAGTAACAGAAAAGGAATAGGACAGCATAGAGGAAAGGAAAAATAAATATCACTATAAATAAATATAGAAGGGGGCCAGTGTCATAGTACAGCACACAGCCAAACCAGGTTCCGTCCCCAGCATCCGATTTGATCACCCAGCCTGCCAGGACTAACGACAAAGCTCCATTGGGTATATGGAAGGAAGGAAGGAAGGAAGGAAGGAAGGAAGGAAGGAAGGAAGGAAGGAAGGAAGGAAGGAAGGAAGGAAGGAAGGAAGGAGGGAGGGAGGGAGGGAGGGAAGGAGGGAGGGAGAGAGCAGGGAGGGAGGGAGAGAGGGGGAGAGAGAGGGAGAGAGGGAAAAAGATAGAGGGAGAGAGGGAAAAAGAGAGAGGTTTGTCTAGTAAGGGAGTCTGTATTAGTTAAAAATCAATATTTTTGCTATTATTACTATTTCTAGTAAAATAAAAGAAAATTTGAAATGGCTTATGACTTCAAGAATTTCAAAATCTAATAGAAAAGATAAACCTGGCAATCCTATTTAAGCAATCTGCAAGCACTGATGAAACACATAGTCTATTTCTTTACCCTTCACCTCCCTTTCTGAATTACTAAATCAGATTGAGGAGCTAGAGTGATAGCACAGCGGGTAGGGCATTTGCCTTGCATGCAGCCAACCTGGGTTTGATCCCCTCATCCCATATGGTTCCCCGAGCACTGCAGGGAGTAATTCCTGAGTCAGAGCCAGGAGTAACTACTGAGCATTGCTGGGTGTGAGCCCCAAAAAACAACTAAACCGGATTGAAATTAATCTTGTCTATTCTGCATCAAGCTGTATAATAGAGGACCATGGGAAAGAAGCAAATTCCTCCTATCTATGGTCACTGTAATCAAGTATATCCTTAATCCTACTCAGCATGACCTTTGTTTTTTCCATATTTCTTCATCAACTATTTTATATATTGTCTACTTTTCTCAAACCTCCTAGATTTTTGTGTACACTTTCACTTGCTATTCATGCATTTTCTTCCTGTTTTGTGGAGAAAAAATAGAAGCAAAATGAAGAGAGTATTCATAAGCTCTCAATACCATGTATTTCACCCACTGCATTAGTCTCAAGTGCTCTGTCTTTTTTACTGCTATACTTTTATGCCTAAGTTTCTCATAAAAGTAATCGTCTACAAGTGTAAAAGTAATCGTCTACAAGTATACACTTGTAGACGATTACTGGATCCTAACTCTTCTTGCATCAGCAAGTTTTCACTTTATAAAGAATAAAATTTCTTCGTTTTGTCTCTTAAAAACATTTTTTGGTCAACCCCAGTTCCTTATTACCCATTTCTTTTGGGCAAACCTCCTCAAAAGAGATATTGCTATATTCAATTTCAAACCCACTTGTCTCTTTCTTTTTCTTTTTTTTCAGTGAAATTTCCCCCCCCTCATGTCTTTATGAAAGTTATACATGTTAAACATAACAATTAGGGGGCTGGTGCTGGAGAAATAGTACAGCAGGTAGGTGTTTGCCTTGCATGCGGTAGACCAGGGTTCAATCCCCAGAATCCCATCTGGTCCCCAGAGCACTATCAGGAATAATTCCTTTTTTTTTCCTTTTTTTTTTTTTGCTTTTGGGTCACACCCAGTGATGCCCAGGGGTTACTTCTGGCTTTTTGCTCAGGAACTACTCTTGGCGGTGCTCCGGGTACCATATGGGATGCCAGGGATCAAACCCGGGTCGGCTGCATGCAAGGCAAAACCCCTACCCACTAGGCTATCGCCTCCGGCCCCAGGTATAATTCCTGAATGTGGATCCTGAAGTAACATCTGAGTATCACCAGGTGTGACCCAAAAGGTCAAAACAAAGAAACAAACAAACAAAATAACAATTATGCTCCATCTTAATGTATGTGTTCTTCAATCTTCAACTTTCTTCACACTAGTCATTCATTTGTTTAACAAAGAACAAAGTCAACTTCCCTACCTCCATCTTCCAGAGTGCTGTTGCATGTGCTGTTTTGCTTATACTAGTCTGGCTGCTCTCCTTAGTTTCTTTATTAGTACTTCCTCGTCTTCTATTAAATCATTAATCAAGGAATCAGAGAGACAGTACATGGGTAGAGCACTTGCCTTCAATGATGCTGACCCAGATTCAATCCCAGCACCTATATGGTCCTCTGAGCACTGTCAGGAGCAATCTCGGAATGCAGAGCCATAAGTACACCCCAAGCACTGCTTGGAATAGTTCCCCCAAAATAAACAAATAAAAATAGTTAATTAATTAATATGGAAGCTTTCGCAATATGATTGTGTGTGTGTGTGTGTGTGTGTGTGTGTGTGGTACTTTAGATTAAACCTCTGGTCTTACGCATACCACAGCAGTCTTTCCATGGACCTATTATCTTTTCAATCTTTTCAATCTGTTATTGCCTTTTTGTTAATATCTATTGTAGACTTTAGAAAATTAATAAGTCACTCTATATATATTATGTGAATATATATTATACTCTGCATTTTATCATAGGCCTCTCCTCTCATGTATATTCAATTACCTGTTTTATTTTTATTTGGGTAAATAATATATGCGAATCTCTTTGAGTGAGCTTTGCGGCCACGTGGTTCATCAATAAATGCTCGAGATTAGAGGTGACTACAAGATACCCACCACACGGCAGAGTCTGGCAAGCTACCCGTATTTGATATGTCAAATACCAGTAACAATTATAGACCTCATTCTCATGACCTGATGGAATGGTTTGAGGCTCTTTATGTTCCTGGTGCTAGCAGATGCCCTTGGACTACACTCACATGTGACAGGACGTATGGAGATGTTATTGGTGCCTACTTGAGCAAATTGATGATCAGTGGGAAGGTGAGTGATATGAGTGATACATAATATATGTTCTCTCTATATATTATATAATATATAATGTATAATACATTATATTATATATTATATATTATATATTATATTATATATTATATATTATATATTATATATTATATATTATATTATACATTATACATTATACATTATACATTATATATTATATTATATATTATATATTATATATTATATATTATATATTATATATTATATATTACACCTTACATATTGCATATTACATATTACATATTATATATACATTATATATTATATATACATTATATATTATATATATATTGCTTTTTTGGTCTCACCCAGCGAGGCTCAGGGATTGCTCCTGGCTCTGCACTCAGGAATTACTCCTGGTGCTTCTTTGGGGACTGCATGGGATGCCGGGTTGGCTGCTTGCAAGTAAATGCCCCTCCCGCTGTGCTATGGCTCTGGCCCCTGTATGTCCAATATTAACATGAGTAAGACTGAGCTGCTCTCCCCTGAGCCCCAGAATTCAACTTTCACAGTATTCTCACCTCAATAGAGATTCCACTTTCTAGTATTCATAACAAAAATATCACACGATTCTAAAGTCCTTTCTTTAATTGAAAAAAAAGATTTAATCCATCACTTGATCACTCGATCACTTGACATCTTGTTATTCATCGATTTGCTCGAGCGGGTGCAAGTAACATTTCCGTTTGACCCTATCACGTGCCAGTGTAGCCCAATGGCATCTGCTTGCTTCAGGAATACGAAGAGCCTCAAATCATTCGTTCAGGGTCTTGACAAAGAAGTCTGACCATCTTGTAGGTGGACAACCACGTGATCTTTTGACATCCCATGGGATCCAGTCAGTAATGGCTCTCACAATATAATATCGAAAATGTTTGGAATTTGGTGACTTTGCCTCCATAGCTGCCTTCTTGGTCTAAGACACCTTTTTGTCTGAAATATCTCTGAATAAGTCACATTTATTATCTCTGAATAAGTCACATTTATTATCTCTGAATAAGTCACATTGTTTGTGATCCTTACTGTGAGGATTTATTGACAGAGAAGGTAGAGTGATCTTATTGAAAGATGAGATAGATTATCTTAGTTTTATGTTAAAATATTTTCAGTGGCTTCTAATTTCCCTCATGGAGATGCTACTGCTCTCAAAATAATCTTTAAAGTTCTGAATCATGTTAGCTGTCAACTTTTCAGTCTCCTGATTCTGGTACTCATGAATCACTGTCTCACCTGCGTTAAATCATTTATTTTTGAGTGGCAGGCATACTCAGTGGTAGTCAGGGGTTATTCCTGGCTCTACCTTCAGGAATAACTCCTGGAAAGTTTTGGAGAATTACATGTGGTGCAAGTGATCAACTGGGTTCTATTGCATGCAAGGCAAATGCCCTCATCCCATTCTATCTCTCTGGCCCCAATTTCCAATCATTAAGCAAATCTATTTTTTTTCTTTCTTTTTTCTTTTCTACAAATACTTTTTTTAGTACTTTCTTTAAGGGAAAAAATAGGCTTTAGTAGGAGTGACTGACTACAGATTTTCCAGAAAATTAATCTTTTGTTTATTCACTCCATAATATTTATGATCTATAATGAACCATTACATTGGACTAGCATTCTGGACATAGCAGTATAAGACAAAGAAATTATCTCAGGTCATTTCCAAAAAATACTGCTTACTTCAGCAAAAATTTTACAACTAAGGTGTCAGTGATAAGTTCTAATAGATCTTCCTTTGTGATAGTTCAGCTACATCAAGTTATATTTTAATATGCTTCTTAATAGTTACATCATTGTTGACAATAGGCTGAACTTTGGACTTATGCTGACCTGTCTTTGAGACTTTACTAGACTACCAGTTTAGACTAGCTCTACTTTCCTCTAATTTCCTTAAAATGTTTACATGTGTTATGTTGTGTGTTTGTGTATGTATGTGTGTGTTACAGGAAGAGTCTATGGTTTTGAAGTGTTATTTGAAATGATGTAGTTATTTGAAGAATTTAGCAGAGATAGTGAATTTTGTAAAGGGCAGAAACTTAATTATTAATAAGGTCAACTGAACTGTAAAAACTTAAAAATCTAAATTGTCTATGCGTCTTTAGCCTCTCTGTATTTGGAAATAGTGAACCACATGATTGCTTTGGAAGAATGGGAGATGTGACTTAAGAATCATATAAGAAATGCTGTACTATTTGCCTGCTTTTAAATTTTGTTTTATTTTATTTTTTGGATACATCAGAATATGCTTATGACTTCCTAGTTCCATACTCAGGGGCATGGGAATCACTGGTGGTGCTGGAATCCAACCCATGATTGCTGTGTGCAAAGCAAGTGCCTTACCCACTGTACTATCTCTTCGGCCCCCATTCCATCATAGTCTAAGGAGTTGGATTTCAGTTTTTGAGATGGGGAGCTATAGGAGAATTATCAGTATGAAAATGACAGTTTATAGTTTACATTTACCACTCTGTTGGTGGATGGGAATAAATCAGAAATTTGGAAATTTGAGGTTCCTAGAGCCAGGGAGCTAATTAATAAACAAGATAAAAGATAATGAGAGCATAAACCACAGTGGGGCTGAAAATAGAAAATGAGAACCATTTGTAATTGTTGCTCTTCCTTCCAAATGTCCCTGTTTTGCACCCTTCTTTGGGAGAGTACATGACTGCTTTCCTATTTTAATTTGACTCAACGTTCTTTTACTTATGATGTTTTGTTGTGACATTCCTACAAGGGGTCAGTGAATTTATTATTGGCACATTTCATGTTGAAATTCGAGGATTGTTAATAAGATGGTTCCAAATACCAGAGCAGCAGCTATGGAAATGATATCCTGGGGGAAGGAAAACCTTTCCTTTATTTATTTATATTTATTTATACTCAAGTAAAGCTCTGACTAATTCTGTTCACAGTTATTATAGCTGATGCTGGCACAAGCTTTCATCTCCTAGCCCGTGTTTTCAAAAAGCATCGTGACTGTCTGTTCCACATTATTAGAATAAAGGGAAGTCCTTTTTATTCAAACAATGTCCATGCTGTCACTGAATTTTATGTATTTTTGTTGTACTCAACTTCTGAAGTTGTTAACAGAGTACACCAAGAGGAAAACAAAAGAGAAAAGCTTTTTTCAAAATCTTATTAAAAAAAAACAAAGGATTTAACAAAAGGCATAGCTTATCAGCTCATGAAAGCAAAGGAAAAGCAGTCAGCACGCAAGTCAAAATGCTGGAAGGAGTCAAGAATTAAATCAAGCCCCTTAGACTACATGAAACTAAAAAGCTTCTGCACCTAAAAAGAAACAGTGACTAAGATACAAAAGCAGTCCACAGAGTGGGAAAGAATATTCACCCAATACCCATCTGATAAGGGGTTAATATCCAGGATATATCAGGCACTGGTAGAACTTTACAAGAAGAAAACAAACAACCCCATCAAAAAATGGGGACAAGAAATGAACAGAAACTTCAGCAAGGAAGAAATTCGAATGGCCAAAAAACATATGAAAAAAATGCTCATCATCACTAATCATCAGAGAGATGCAAATCAAAACAACAATGAGATACCACTTTACACCACAGAGACTGGCACATATTCAAAAGAGCAAGAACAACAAGTGCTGGCGTGGATGTGGGGAAAAGGGGACGCTCATCCATTGTTGGTGGGAATGCCGGCTGGTACAGCCTTTCTGGAAAACAATATGGACTTTCCTCCAAAGACTAGAAATTGAACTCCCATTTGACCCAGCCATACCACTCCTGGGAATCTACTCTGGGAAACCAAAAATACGCAGCGGAAACACCATCCCTACTTTTATGTTCATAGCAGCATTATTCACAATAGCCAGAATCTGGAAGCAACCAGAGTGCCCGAAAATCGATGACTGGATAAAGAAGCTTTGGTACATCTACACAATGGAATACTATGCAGCTGTTAGGAAAAAATGAAGTTATAAAATTTGCCTATAAATGGATGGACATGGAGAAGATTATGTTGAGCGAAATTAGCCAGAAGGAGAGAGACAGATACAGAATGACTGCATTTATTTGCATGGCATAAATATATATGTACATATTATGATACCAATATCCAAGGTCAAGTGAAACATATATCAGGAGGTCTTGTCAAAGGTGGAAATTATCACAAACATGTGGGAGTCAGAGTTTAGGTAAGACAGAAAATGGAACAGGGTGCTAATAATAGTCGAGGGTACTAATGCCAACCTAAAATTGAGCATTAAATAGAGGCAAAAGGATACACATGACAACCTTTTAATGTATGTTCTGTAATCCATAGTCTGGAAGGGAAGGAAAAGAGAAAGAGAGAGAAAGGGAAAGAAATAAAGAACCTGCCATGGAGCAGGGCTGGGGAAGGGGGAGGGAACCGGGGATGTTGGTGGTGGGAGATGGGCACTGGTGGAGGGACGGGTGCTGAAACACTGTATGACCAAAACCCAAACATGAACTTTTTAATTGTATATCTTTTTATTTGTATATCTCATGGTGGTATAATAAAATACTTAAAAAAAATAAATAAAAAAAGAAAAAAAAAGCAAAATTAGATAAAATTGACCTAATCAGAAATAGTAGAAAACCATGCAACTTTTTTGATGCTCTTCCAGCTTAGATTTTTTCCTGAAAAAAAGCAAAAAAAATATATATGTGAACTTACTTTACACTAACATTTTGTTGTTATTCCCTTATAACTACAATTTTCCTTCCTGAAACATGTTTAGGAAGAGTCATCTAAAGTCACAATTAAGTTATATTTATATTTTTTTGTTGTTTCTTCAGATGAGTCTGAGTAGAAGGTGAGAAGAATAAATACATTTACCAAGAATTTGACAAGACAAACTTATTTATCTTGGTTATTCATGTGAGTGAGTCATCGTCTTGGAAGACTTACAACTATGTACATGTGCACAACAGATGTCAGTTGAAATTTATGCAGTTCCAGAGCACACAAATAGTAATAGTCTAATTCTGGCATGATTGGCTCTCACCCATAGATGACCTATAGTAACAATTCCTTAAAAAAACACACATAAGGGCCCAAGTGCGGTGGGTAAGGTGCTTGCCCTGCACTCATCTGACTCAGATTCTATCCCCAGTATCCCATACGGTCCTCAGAGCACTACCAAGAGTGATTGTTAAGCACAGAGCCAACCACTGAGCATCTTTAGGTGTGGTCCAAAAGCAAAAAAACAAAAACACACTTATTTGAAAATTCCTTATTTTCAAATAGGAATTCTAGGAACAAAAAAGTAAAATGCCAAATGATGGGAATAAAGTTTGTATAAATAGAACTTATTAACCTTTTCATCGCAATTAAAAACCTTTTCATGGGGCCGGAGCGATAGCCCAGCGGGTAGGGCATTTGCCTTACACGCGTCCGGCCTGTGCCGCCCGGGTTCGATCCCCAGCATCCCATATGGTCCCCTAAGCACCGCCAGGAGTAATTTCTGAGTGTAGAGCCAGGAGAAACCCCTGACCCCTGAGCATTGCCGGGTGTGACCCAAAAAGCAAAAAAAAAAAAAAAAAAAACAACTTTTCATTCATTAACATTACCCTGGAATCCTAAGATTGACAGGGGGTAAGTAAGATGGTGTAAGGGCTAAAGGGCATGATTAATATGCCTACATCTGGGTTTGATCCCCAGCACCGCAGGATTCCCTGAGCACTGCCAGCATTGACCCCCAAACACTGAGACACAAGTATCCCCTGAGCGCTACCAGGTGTGGTCCCAAAACAAAAACAAAAACTAAGTCAAAAATACCTATTGAGGGGCTGGAGCGATAGCCCAGAGGGTAGGGCGTTTGCCTTGCACGCAGCTCGCCCATGCCAGCAGGGGTTCGATCCCCTGCATCCCATATGGTCCCCTGAGCACCGCCAGGAGTTATTCCTGAATGCAGAGCCAGAAGTAACCCCTGAGCATCTCCGGGTGTGACCCAAAAAGCAAAAAACAAAAAATTCCTATTGACTCATACTCTGACAGAAAAAAAATTTACTTCAATGAACTAAAGTAACAATTTTTCTATATACATAGGAACCATGAATAATATTTTCTGGATAATATTTAAATAAATTAATTTAATAAATAAAATAAATAAATATTTAAATAAATTCTGGATAATATTTCCATGAAAAGAATTCCAAATTTGTATAAAATAAAGAAGTGCATTACTAGTTTCATTATTTTTGCACAACATAAAATAAAAAGAAATCTTGTCAGTAATGCAAGATAGTCAAAAGAGTGACAGAAAAGAATTTAATTAATAGAACACAAATTTTAGGGCTGCCAAATTATGCTTGTGTCTTGTTGTTCTTCTCTGTTAGTTGCTTTGGAAAGTAAAAAAGTTGAAAACCTGTGCTGAAGGAGGAAGATAGCACGGAGTTCATCTTGGGAGCACAAGCATGTCTCAGTCGTTGCAGGACATTTTATTTTATTGACTTCCCTCAACACTTAGCTCATGGTCTACCATCACTGTTTTAACAGTTAGTAGTATCTACCCAGACTTAAACATTGTATTAGAAGCAACATAAAGATATATATATATATGTATATATATATATATATATATATATGAAGATATATATATATATGCAATATCACTCTAGGCCTCATTAGAGACATAAATAACTAGAAGACATTAAAAGGACATTGTATAAATATATGCATATATAACAGAACATTGTTATCACTTGATCAGTTGATCACTTGACATCCCATTATTCATTTATTTGCTCAAATGGGTGCCAGTAACATTTCCATTTGACCCTATCACGTGCCAGTGTAGCCCAATAGCATCTGGTTGATTCAGAAATACGAAGAGCATCAAACCGTTCATTCAGGGTCTTGACGAAGAAGTCTGACCATCTTGTAGGTGGGCAGCCACATGATCTTTTGACATCCCGTGGGATCCAGTCGGTAACAGCTCTAGTCCAGCGGTCATCTCCAAATCACATTACATGTCCAGCCCATCTGATTTTCGATGCCTTGGCAAACAAGACAGCGTCCCTGACTCTGGATCGTCAATAGAGGTCGGAACTCTGGATTCCTTCTCTCACTTGAGTGAGGCATGATATTCCAAGCATAGCTCTTTCAAATTCCTCTTTGGGAGACCGAATAGCATTCTCATCCTGCTTTCATAGGGCCCAGGTCTTTGAGGCATATGTTAACGTAGGGAGAATGGTAGAGTTGAAGAAATGTGCCTGGAGCCAGAGATTCTTTGTCTTTTTTAGCTACTTCTCTGATGCTTTTGAAGGCATTCCATGCCGCTCTCTTCCTTCTGTGCAGCTCAGGTTTTAGGTCATTCATCATGTTGACTTCTCGACCTAGGTACACATAACTGCTGCATTCAGAGATGTTTGTTCCATTGAGAGTGAATGGGGCCTCTGGAACTAGTTTATTTTTCATGAACATTGTTTTGTTGAGATTCAGCTGTAGACCTATCCTTCCACATTCTCGGTCGAAGTCAGCCAGCATTTGTGCCTCTTGGCTAATGTTAGGTGTTATTAGAATGATGTCATCAGCGAAGTGGAGGTGGTGTAGTTGCAGACCTTCTATCTTCACTCCCATTCCTTCCCATTCTAATTGTAGCATGATGTTCTTGAGGGTGGCACTGAAGAGTTTCGGAGAAATGGTATCTCCCTGCCAAAGTTCTCTTTTGACATCAATGATCACTTTCTTGTAGAATGGTGAGATCCTGGTGGTGAATCCGTTATTGAACTCACAAAGGATCTTGATGTATTGGGTTTGATTATATATATATGTGTGTTATAGATATGCTGTATATATATATATATAAAACAGAACAATGTTCAGTTATAATAGCAGAACAATGTTATATATATGTGTATGTGTTATAGATATGTATATTATAGATATGTCTGCATATAGATTGTTTTGTTTATATGTACACACATACACACATATATACACACAAGAAGATTGATATATATGTGTATATATCATATATGTGTGTATATACACAGATTGTTTTATATATATATACATAAACATATCACTTGTATCAAATGTCTTCCCATTGTTCATTGATTTGCTCGAGTGGGCATCAGTAACATCTCCATACGTTTTGTTGCATGCTAGTGTAGTCCAAGGGCATCTACTCGCTCCAGGAACACGAAGAGCCTCAAATCATTCAGCTCATGGGAATGAGTTCTATACACAAACATACACACATATATACAAAAAAGAATATATATGTATATATATACATATATATGTATACACACACACGCCATACAGGGAACTCATTATATGATAGTATATGATATGTTTTGAGGTTCTTCATGTTCCTGGAGTGAGCTTTTCCCTTGGGCTACACTAGCATGTGACAGGATGTTATGAAGATGTTACTGGTGTCCGCTCAAGCAAATCGATGAACAACAGGAAGACAAGTGAAGTGATACAAGTAATATGATATGTTAAGTCAACAAAGCATTCCAAGACCACAATGCTTATGCTAACCATAAATCTCAGAGTTAGGGTGACCTCACCTTTCATTCCAAACCTCAATTGCACAGATGGGCTTCAGAGTCCTTACAGAACATGGCTAGTAAATCAAGGTCTAAGAAGTAAGCATCATATCTAAAGCTAGGGCTTAAGGTATTATAGACAACACTTTACACATGACACATTGGATCTTTAAAATGTGCCTGTTGAGGAGACAAGTTGGGGCTGGGAGAGAAACTAGGAGCATTGTTGGCAAGAAGGTGGCAAGAAGGTCATACTGGTGGTGGATTTGCATTGGAACATTGTATGCATGAAACACTATTATGACGAACTTTTTAGGTCATAGTGTATTAATGAACAAAAATTAATTAAAGCATAAAAGTAAAATTAATTTCTGAATATATTAGATACAAGGAACCTTGGAATCAAATCCAGCACTAGTGTTATAACCTAGTGAATGCTTGTGGTTTATATTCACAAGCAACCCTGTATTTTCCAAGGCTTCAATTTTATTTTTAAATCATTTGCAGTGTTTAAAAGAATGGCAATATCATTTTCATTCCATCCTATCTTTAGCGCAATGGACCGTTTATTCTATAGCAGCTTTATATGCTATTATTTGTCAATTTAACATACACATAATACAATACAAATATATAGCATATACATGTTTATTTCAAATAAATAATATATTAAACTCAATACTTTATTTTTGTACTCTTTATTCAGCCAACTCCATTAGGATCTACTCCCTCAGGATTTGTCTGTTTTATACACTGATACATTGCCATGATATTTAGAAAGGCATGAAGCACACATTAGGCATTAATTACACATGCCTTGAATGAATATTTAATAAACTTTACATTTGAGAAAACAAAAGTTAAGTGACAGGTGCAGAGTTGAATCAGTTAAGTATAAGACACAAGAATTGAATAAAAGTCTCCCTGGCTCCTTTAAGTCTCTACCAAGTTTTCACTCCAACACAAGAAGTTTATAACAAAGTATCAAAGCGTTTTTTTTCCTTCCTTCCTTCCTTCCTACTTCCTGGTCTGTCCATGCCTTCTTCTCTCCATTAAACCTACACTCCCACCAAAAGCTGGTCCATCAAGGAAAAAGGGCTTATGGCTTCAGCTTTGGAAACCACATTGTTAAGGGGCTTGATTTAATTCTTTTTTTTTAACTATTTTATTATACCACCGTGAGATATACAAATAAAAAGATATACAATTAAAAAGTTCATGTTTGGGTTTTGGTCGTACAGTGTTTCAGCACCCGTCCTCCACCAGTGCCTATCTCCCACCACCAACATCCCCGGTTCCCTCCCCCTTCCCCAGCCCTGCTCCATGGCAGGTTCTTTATTTCTTTCCCTTTCTCTCTCTTTCTCTTTTCATTCCCTTCCAGACTATGGATTACAGAACATACATTAAAGGGTTGTCATGTGTATCCTTTTGCCTCTATTTAATGCTCAATTCTAGGTTGGCATTAGTACCCTCGACTATTATTAGCACCCTGTTCCATTTTCTGTCTTACCTAATCTCTGACTTCCACACGTTTGTGATAATTTCCACCTTTGACAAGACCTCCTGATATATGTTTCACTTGACCTTGGATATTGGTATCATAATATGTACATATATATTTATGCTATGCAAATAAATGCAGTCATTCTGTATCTGTCTCTCTCCTTCTGGCTAATTTCGCTCAACATAATCTTCTCCATGTCCATCCATTTATAGGCAAATTTTATAACTTCATTTTTCCTAACAGCTGCATAGTATTCCATTGTGTAGATGTACCAAAGCTTCTTTATCCAGTCATCGATTTTCGGGCACTCTGGTTGCTTCCAGATGGGAGAGACAACACAAAGAAAGAAAACTACAGACCAATATCCCTGATGAACACGGATGCTAAGATCTTCAACAAAATACTAGCAAACAGAATCCAAAGACTCATCAAGAAGATTATACATCATGACCAAGTAGGATTCATCCCGGGAATGCAAGGATGGTTCAACATTCGCAAGTCAATCAACAGAATACATCATATCAATAAAAAGAAAAAATAAAAACCATATAATCCTTTCAATAGACGCAGAAAAAGCATTTGACAAGATCCAGCACCCGTTCATGATTAAAACGCTCCAGAAAATGGGAATTGAAGGGACTTTCCTCAAGATAGTTATAGCCATCTACCAAAAGCCCACAGCAAGCATCATTCTAAATGGGGAAAATTTGAAAGCCTTCCCCCTGAGATCAGGGACAAGACAAGGTTGCCCCCTCTCACCTCTTTTATTCAATATAGTACTGGAAGTACTTGCCATAGCAATCAGAGAAGAAAAAGGACATCAAGGGCATCCAGATAGGCAAGGAAGAAGTCAAGCTATCATTATTTGCAGATGACATGATATTATACCTAGAGAACCCTAAACTCTCTACCAAAAAACTCCTAGAAACAATAGACGCATATAGTAGAGTGGCAGGATACAAAATTTTATCTAATTTTGGTGTAGAATATTGTTGGGATAGGCCCCTTAAAGGGCCAGTATCCTCACTAAAGCGAGATAACAGTGTTAGTTGTTATCTAAGGCCAGGATTCTGAGCCAGGTCAGAGAGATATAGGAAGAAAAAGCCTGGACTTTCCTAGGAGGAGAATTGGAGAGTTGGAGAGTTTTTGGGGAAGTCTTTAAACAGTCTTTGAGAGATTGCGTTGGAGAGTATAGAGATTTGGAGAAAGTTGGAGAGAGTGCTAAGAGACAGTTGGAGAGAGCTGGAGTGTTTGCTGGAGAGAGTTTGCTGGCAGAGGGAGAGAGAAGAGAGAGTGGGAGCCTGCTGGACATCCTGCTGGACAGAACCCCAATGGGTCCGCATAGTAAAGAAACTGCTGGGAGAGAAAAAAGAGGTTCACCAAACCCCATTACTGTCACCAAACCCCACTTCAACTACTTTGAAAACTAACAGACTATGACTACAGAGACTAGAAATGCAACTGGTGGCTTTTGTCTGTTCTTTTGTTTGTACCAAAGGAGGCTATTTGAGTTTACAAAGTTCCTAAGCTGTTGTTTATCCAAGAAGTTGTATATCTGTCCTTCAAATTTGAGTGAGAGTTTAGCAGGATAAAAAATTCTTGGTGAGGCATTCATTTCATTGATTTTTTTACTATATCCCACCACTGGCTTGGAGGGTCTCTTCTGAGAAGTCTGCTGAAAGTCGAATGGATGCTCCTTTGTATACAATTTTTTTCTTTGATCTTGCTGCTGAAGAATTATGTCTCTGTCTATGGCATCCATTACTTTGACTAGGATGTGTCTTGGGGTCTTTCTATTTTGGTCTCTACTTGCTGGTACGCTGGCCGGGCTTCTTGGATCTGGATGCCTTCGCCTTTTAACTCTGGGAATTTTTCAGTCAGGAAGTTTATAACGTTTTAATTTTCTTGGGGTTACTTTCCTGTCCCTCTGGGACTCCGATGATTCTTATGTTGTTCCGTGTGGCTTCATCCCATTGTTCTCTGTTCCATTGCTGATCCATTTTCCAGTCTTTTCCCATCTTATGTAGTTTTCTGAGTACTTTCTGCAGCTCATCTTCAGTCTCACTGATTCTCTCCAAAGGAGGCTATTGAAAAATATGAAAGATGATAAAAAGACTAGGGTAAGGAACACTAATGATCCAAACATACATAAAACAACTATGTTAACTTAAAAATTGAGGTAAGAGAGTTAGGGAATTCATATTTTTGACATATTGTCCAGAGATTATTGTCAAAAAAAGGAATTTTTTGAAATTATAGACAGCATCACAAAACACTGATTTTTTGAAAAAGGATAGAGAATTCCAAAATTGGGATTCAGTGATCGTTCATGGATGGCTTTATGTTGTCTTTGAGACCTAGATATCATTGGAACACTTTTGGGTGAATTAAAATTTTTCCAATTTTTGTTGAGGCATAAGGATTTATAATAGTTAATGATGGATTTTCATGCACCCAATCTCCCAGCACCACACCCACCACCCGACTGTCAGCTTCTCTTTATTGGATAGCTTTTATAGTCTCCTTTTGGGAACAGAGATAATGCTTCATAACTTTTATAACAATCTTAGGTGGTCTATAACCCAACCAAGTTTATGATCCATAGAAATAAAGAAAACAGCATTATTCAGCTCTCATGTGTGCTTTCCCTTTGGCCTTGGCTTAACCTTCATAAATCTTGGTTTGCAATATGTGTGAAATGAACTCTGTCCCTTTCCACCAGACTCTGCAGGGCTCTTACTGAGATCAAATGAGATAATATGTGTGAAAATATTAAAGGCCAGAATTACTACAGAGAGAAAAAATAAACTATGTTGTACATTTAAAGTACAGTTTGTCCTTCATCTCATTTCATTGTTACCTGAATCCAATAAAATGAAAGTGGCTATTCTGTTACATATGAGGAAACAAATTCACAGGGTTCAGGTGATTGTTCAGACCCTCACAGCTAGCGATGCGATACTAGTGAGACTGAAACTACGCAATCTGAATCGAGGCCTTTTCCTGCAATTTATTCTTAGCAATACTTAAAAAGCACGCCATGCTTCTTTAAAACTGCAAAAATTTAATTAAAATATGAGCTAACTTATTTATGAATGCTGGCTGATGGAGGTATTCTGAAGATGGAAAAGTGAAAAAAATTGTTCTTAAGGTATTGATTGTAGTGGGTGTTTGGGAACACGAACTTGAGGAACCTAAGGTAGCATATGGGAAATTTGAAGCAGAAAGCATTGTAGTTTCACCTGTATTTGAATGCTCTTCCAAATTCACCCTGACGAAACCCTTTAGTCAGGTCAGCTTAATGTGCTTGTGAAGTTGACTTAGGAAAGGGCCATTAGCCTTTTCCTGGTGCTAAAGTGTTTGTTCAGGACCGAAGCTCTGACTGATGTCTGATGAAGGGCATATGGAGTGTGGGCGTGGCCCCCATTCCCCGCTTTCCTGAGAGTGGGCCTTGAAGCTTGGAACATCAGAGAATAAGGAAGGTGTTTGCTGGAACAGTAAAGAGCTATATTTGCTTTAACAGGTTTATTTTTGCCTCCTCTTTTCCTGCCCAGGCAGCATGCTCCGTTTCATCTGTGGACTTCTGGTGTCTAGATGAGATGTAGAGCAGAAAGGATGAGAGCTTGGGGATTTGGGGCTGAGGCCAGAAATGAGAGATAATTGGAGATAATAGTGTGATCCCGGCGCATAAAGATATTCCTTTTTTTGTCAGCATCTCCTAACACCCGGCAGAGTCTCACAACTGCAAGGAATCTCAGAATGTGTCCTCTCCTGGGGAGAGCTTTGGAGTAGATATATTTTTTTCTAAGATTATCTGTAGTTCTCAGAAGGTTCTCAGAGTGGTCCATAACTCCTGCAAAATATAAGCACAATTAATTAAGTCTCAGATCCTCACTTAGAAAGACCTAAAATTAAATCTATTCCTTTTAGAAGAGATGAGTACTTTAAAAAACTCTTCAGAAGGAAATACACTAGTAACAACTATTTTCAGCTACTCTTACTTAACTAAAAAGAGGTCCTTCACTTGTTTATTTGAAATTCCTAAGACACTTTAAATTCATTCTTTAGCTTCAAATATCTATCGTGATGTATGAAAAATAATCGGGCAGGAACATCATTAATGCAAGTCTAAAGGACAGTGAATAAGTTAAAAAGAGTTTTCTTATTCCTGGAATCCTAGTTCTTTTGAGTAGTTTCATTAGTCTTCTTTTTCAACCCTCCTCTCATTTTTATGAACTTTTCTGAACTCTGCCCCAATACTGCTGGAGCAATCTCATAACATAGAACTTAACTTCCAGTTATTGGCGGAACATAGTGGACAAGGTATTTCTTGCCTAATGATCTTCACTCTTGGGTCTTAAAGCATCAGTTACATGTTCACTATTTGGAATCACGTCTTTGCACTGTGAACTTCACTAGCTGGTATAGTGAACCTTGTGAGAGAGCAATACAGAACCTTTGAAAGACATGGAAAAATTAACCTGAGATGATTATTTAAGTGCAATAAGTAAGGAAATGAAATAAAATTCTCGATTGGCTTCTCTCACCCATGCAATATAATTGTTGGCCAGTAAAAGAAACAACTCTCAGAGAAAACTCCAGGAGAAAAAGAGAGGTGGGGTGGGGTGTGGGTAATTGGTTAGAGGGCTCTGTGTATGGTAGAACTTTCATTGTGGGTCTGGTGAAAACTCCTGAACTTTAAGTTTTATGGCAAACCAGTCATCAGCCAAGAAAATTTTAATTAACACAGTTTAGAACAGCATTATTGCTGCTGTGATGGTTCAAACTAACATGGAGTCACTAAGGTCACTAAGAAAAGACTCTATAGAATAGATGCTATTCTTGGGATAACTTCAGACAATTCAGACACTCTGAATTGTCTGAATCCTAAGAAATTGATGTAATTTCCCATCTAAGCTATCTAAGTTCTAGTGGGCTTTTCATTTGCTCCCTGTAAATGGTATAAGCTACTTGGTAGCAAATAATTCCTAAAATCAATATATTGGAATGGCAAAGACATATGACCTTGGGGTATGCGAGATAGTACAGTAGGTAAGGCACTCTCCTTGCATGTAACTCACCCAGGTTTGGTCCCTGGCACCATATAATCTCCTAGGCATTGCCAGGAGTGATTCCTAAGTACAGAATCAGGAGTAAGCCTGAGTGTTGCCAGGTGTGGTCCCACAAACGTCCCTCCCTCTCAGAACAAGATTAATGAAGATGTATGACTTCGAGTTCTGGTATTTATTCTACTTGTTATTTTTTCCCCTTAGTTTTCCTCCATGTGACACAAAGCTATTTGGGTGCAAAACTTCCAGACAACTCACTCAAATAATGGATTAAAGCAATAGTAATTTTTTTGGTTATTATGGCAATATGTCAACTGAAAGTGTAGACACAAATGTGTATTTGATTTTTGAAGTCATAAAAGCATATTTGCTAAAATATTTAAATGAGTTTTTAACAATTCAGATCTCTGGGCTTTTTGTTTGCTTTGTTTTGGGGCAGTCGTCAGCAGTGCTGTAGAGGGGCTACGTGACTGGGAGTGAGGAAAACATGCAGTGCCAGGGATAGAACACAGGCCTTTGCAAACACACACTAGCTCTCAGTATCTCTCAGATTGGAGTTCTTTGGCATTTGTACTTTTCCTTCCCTTAAGGAAACTACTGATAAGAGCAGAAAAGGAAAACAGCAATTTGCCCCTAAAGTTGAAGTCCAAACTCTTCATTTTGCCTCATATTAAACTCATTAAATTTTGCTCTTATTATCTAAAGATTAAGTAACCTAGAATAGTATAATGGAAAATCAGAGTTCATATCAATAGTTAGTGGGTAAAGTTTTATGCCCTAACTGTATAGTTTGAATATGATCAGAGAAACTTGGTCTCTGTTTCTGCCCCTATAAAACAAAGACTACGTAATCTCAATAATGGTTTCAAGAAGGTTGAGGAAAATTATTTGGCTTCTTACATTCTGAATATAGCTAGGGGAATGTAAGATTATGTAAGATATCGTAATATGCTTGCTGAAATCTTTGTCATCAGTCTGTCCTTGATGGTTCTGCATAGTCCAGAGAAGCAAAGTCAGGCCAACAACTTTCCCCAGGTCACTAGGTAGGCCCTACCACTGGAGTTTCTTTGCCATGTACCTTTTAACTGTGTGAGTGCTGTTGACTTAAAGATAATTAAATGGTGAAGGAAGTCAGTTCACACTGGTGCTTAAATGATGTCCATGATTTCTACAAATTGGCCTAGACAGACTCTGGCCAAACCAGCTGTTTGGCAAACCATATTGAAATGCCACCGCAATTAAGTATTCTTTTAAGGAGTATAAATATTTATGGGCATTAATGACTCAGTACCACTTATACTTAAAATATCAAATGGAATTTAAACCTGATTTTTCTATATACTTTGGGTTAAGCTATTTGGATATGGGTGTCAGTTTTCTCATCTGTAAATACAAATAACAGCAACTATTTCAAAAGATTTGTACATCAATATTAAAACATTGGGGCCGGATCAATAGCACAGCTGGTAGGGCATTTGCCTTGCTGCAGCCAACCCAGGTTCGATCCACGGCATCCCATATGGTCCCCGAGGACCACCAGGAGTAATTCCTGAGCGAAGAGCCAGGAGTGACCCCTGAGCATTGCCAGGTGTGACCCAAAAAAAAAAAAAAATAATTAAAAACATTAACATGTTTGCAAACAGGTTTCCTGTAATAAAACATTAATATTAAAAAAATGAACAAATGATTAACGAATGTAATGTGCTGAGAATAGCACTTTATTCATGTTAAAGATTCAAAAGTCAATATGTTTTCCATTAGAGGATTTCCAAACATTTTATAGTCAATCTTTAATCATTGGGTTTGCTATAAGAACCTCAGATCAAAGTAGATAAAAATTAGAAAATGTATAAGATATCTTTTTTATTCTATAGTATGTTATCTATGCTTTTACTTGAAGTTGTACAATTGATATAACATCATACAATCTATATTAAGTCTAATTGGTAATTCCATTAATACTCTACATGAGGAAATGCGGTATCTTTCTAATAAACTTTTAGAAATAGGTGCCTGAATAGATACTCTAGATTAGAAGAAGAAATTCACATAAAAATATTGATTTTTTTTTAAGATTATTCCACTGGCTGGTGAAAAATGGGTCTTTTCTAAGAAGAGAGACTATTGACTCACTCAAGGTCAGAACAGAGCAGATAGGCTGAAACTAGCTTTTACTTTGCAGTACTCTTTGTTCTTTCTCCTGTTTGTCTTATAAAAAAAAAAATTCTTTAGCAAACACTTTGAAAAAGAGACATTTCACCCAATACATGGTGCAGAGATTAAAAAAATGTAAAAAGGAGAGAGTAAAAGAAAGCAGTAAGTACATGATTTTCTCCATTGTGTTTATATAAAAGAAAATAAATAGAATGTTAAACTTTTGTGACTAAGTTTAGTGATTGGTTTTTATTACATATAAAGACCTTGAAAATCTGTAAAATGCTCTGAATTTTTTGGGAAACTCAATTGTCTTTTGGAGTAAGGACAACAACCCTCTTAATCCTGTTATTGGTTATGATACAATTTGTTCAGTTACAATTTACAGGAAGATGGTGGATTCATTACTCTCAAGTTCTCTCTGAGCTCAGCAGGATTTTAAAAAATGCTCTACATAAGCATTAAAGATTCAAATTGCACAAATGTCCAAGAACCAAGTCTTCTGTTATATTAACTTGTTTATAGACCTGTGAAAGGGCTTAAGGAGGAGCTCTCTGCCAGTAGGAAAATCTTATCTGTAAAGCTGTTTTAAAATATATAGGTATGTGTAGAAGTACTTTAATTATGCAGAATTTACAAAACTTGGTCTAAACATTTTACAGGCTTCCATAAACAAGAACAGATGGCAATTGGGTTGGCTAAACGGAGACCCTGTGCTTTGAGAGATGGGTGCCTAACATAACATAATAAGAACATTATATTGATGTATACTTACCTTCCTGGAGTTGATTAATGATACACCTGCCCCTCAAAGTGTTGGAGGTGTGGCTGAGGTGCCCAGCTGCATTGTCAGGTGGCAGAAAGGAGACAGGCTTGTTTACACCAAGGGCTCTGCTCCTTGGACCCTGGATGGTTGATGGTCTAACATAGAAAAAGATTGGGCCCCCTGGGATAAACCCCAGAGCCACAGAAGAGCCTGGCAAGCTACCCGTAGAGTATTCAATATGCCAAAAACAGTAACAATAATGAACCTTATTCCCAACGAATGGAGACGTTAATGGTGCCCACTGAGAGCAAAACGATGAACAACGGGAAGACAAGTGATACAAGTGATACTGATCTTCCTGGAGTTGATTTATGATATAAAAACCCTTGTCTTTATATTTGGCCAGAAGACGTAATTTCAACCAATAGAAGTTCAATTGATATCTATGAGAGAAACTAGAGTGATTACATCTGTAAAAATGCAGGTTAATTCCTCCAAAGAGGGGATTATATCTCCCAAAAATGCCATTTTTTTTTCAAAACGATTATTCAGTTTGTTTCAAACATCCCATCCATGGATTCAGTGGCCTCCTTATCCATCAACACAATAATCAGTGTGTTTGTAAATTAGCCAGAGGGAAAAAGAACAGATATAGAATGACAGCATTTATTTGAGGGACATAAAAAAATAGTATGATAACAATTTCCAAGGCCAGGCAAAACACGGATCAAGTTTTTTCAGTGGCTGGACTCTACTGCAAGTGTGTGAGTGTCAAGATTAGGTAAGACAGAGAAAGGAACAGTGTACTAAAAAATTGTTGGAAATGATAATACTAGCCTAGAACTGAGCATTGAATATAGGCAAAGGGACATAAATGATAACCTCTAAATGTATGCATTGTAAACCACAATGTGTAAGAGAAGGAAAAAAAGAGAAAGGGAGAGTGAGAGAGAGGGGGAGAGAGAAATAGAGAGAGAGAGAGGGAGTGAGATAGGGAGAGAGAAAGATAGAGGGGAGAGAGAGGGGGGAGTGGGGAGGGAATCAGGGGACATTGGTGGTGGGAAATGGGTACTGGCGGAGGGATGGATGCTGGAACACTGTATGACTGAAACCCAAACATGAACATCTTTTTTTTTAAATCTTAAAAAATGTAACTTGCTCACCATAATAGCCACCATTTTCACAATCTTGGACTCCATGGCTCATCAGAGCCCCACCCAAGAGAGACCCTGATCTCAAGCCCAGCTCAGCAGAGCAGCCAAGTTCAAGTCCAGGTAGGTGGTTCTTGGAGGCAGAAGTCACAGGTGTTCATGGAGCACAGGGTCATGTTCATGTTTAGCACAGGGTGAGTAGACAGAGACTCTGCCCTGCACCTGAATACCTGGTGTCTGAGTCTTTTGCATGATGTTCGATAGCCCTGAGGCAGGTAGTAGGTGGGGTCACCAGGCCACCCGGATGGGACAGAAACCCAAACATGAACATCTTTTTTTAAATATTTTTTATTATACCACCGTGAGATAAAAAATTACAGGATGTTCATGTTTGAGTTTTGGTTCTACAGTGTTCCTGCACCCATCCCCTCCACCTGTGCCCATTTCCCACCACCAATGTCCCCATTTCCCTCCCCTTCCCCAAGCCTGTCTCCATGCAGGTTCTTATCTCCTTTCTCTTTCTCTTTTCTCTTTCTTTTTCCTGCTCCTCTCTCTCTCTCTCTCTCTCTCTCTCTCTCTCTCTCTCCCTCCCTCGCCTTCCCTTTCTTACACATTGTGGATTGTCATACATACATTTAGAGGTTATCATGTGTATCTTTTTGCCTATATTCAATGCTCAGTTCTCAGATGGTATCATCATTTTCAACGATTATCAGCACACTGTTCCCTTCTCTGTCTTACCTAGCTTCTGACTCCCACATGTTCGTGGTATACCAGGTTTTGAGATATTGCGCAGGTGCCCAAGCGCCATGGGGATCGGGTTGTATCCAGCTGTATCTAACCAGAGGGATGACTGTGGTTCTGTTGTGTGGGTGTTTTCTGACTTCTGGGAGCCTGGCGGAGGACAGGCCAAGGAGGCAAAACCTGTCCCCAGCTCAAAAGGCCCCATCAGTTTAGCACAGGGTGAGTAGACAGAGACTCTGCCCTGCACCTGAATACCTGATGTCTGAGTCTTTGCATGATGTTCGATAGCCCTGAGGCAGGTAGTAGGTGGGGTTACCAGTCCACCCGGATGGGACAGAGAGTGGAATAGAGACCTGAGCTCCATCTCCATGAACACCTGTGACTTCTGCCTCCAAGAATCACCTACCTGGACTTGAACTTGGCTGCTCTGCTGAGCTGGGCTTGAGATCAGGGTCTCTCTTGGGGGTGGGGCTCTGATGAGCCATGGAGTCCAAGATTGTGAAAATGGTGGCTATTATGGTGAGCAAGTTACATCTGACTGTTTCTGATGCCCTACTGAGGTGATAGACTGGGATCAAAACCCATCTCGTCTCCTGGGAGCCTCTTGGTCAGCTGGACTAGGGGAGAACCAGATGGCAGCTCTCCCCTATCACATCTTTGTAATTGTATATCTCACGGTAGTATACTTTTAAAAATTAAAAATGAATAAACAATTGGCTTAATGTTTTAAATGGTTTCTGTGTATAACTGTGTTTATCTCTAGTTATTTAAGTTAGTGGCTAATAGTCATTTTCTTGGTCCAATTTATCTCAAAATCTTTCCTCCTAGGAAACTCCTTCTAGGATGTGAAAAGTTTCAGATAAAAGTGATTAGTAAAGAAGTAAAAACAACAATGAGATTCCACTTTACACCACAGAGACTGGCACATATTCAAAAGAGCAAGAACAACAAGTGCTGGCGTGGATGTGGGGAAAAGGGGACACTCATCCATTGTTGGTGGGAATGCCGGCTGGTACAGCCTTTCTGGAAAACAATATGGACATTCCTCCAAAGACTAGAAATTGAACTCCCATTTGACCCAGTCATACCACTCCTGGAATCTACTCTGGGAAACCAAAAATACGTAGCGGAAACACCATCCCTACTTTTTATGTTCATAGCAGCATTATTCACAATAGCCAGAATCTGGAAACAACCAGAGTGCCCGAAAATCGATGACTGGATAAAGAAGCTTTGGTACATCTACACTATGCAGCTATTAGGAATAATGAAGTTATAAAATTTGCCTATAAATGGATGGACATGGAGAAGATTATGTTGAGCGAAATTAGCCAGAAGGAGAGAGACAGACACAGAATGACTGCATTTATCTGCATAACATAAATATATATGTACATATTAAGATACCAATATCCAAGGTCAAGTGAAACATATATCAGGAGGTCTGGTCAAAGGTGGAAATTATCACAAACGTGTGGGAGTCAGGAGGCTAGGTAAGACAGAAAATGGAACAGTGTGCTAACAATTGTCGAGGGTACTAATGCCAACCTAGAACTGAGCATTAAATAGAGGCAAAAGATACACATGACAACCCTTTAATGTATGTTCTATAATCCATAGTCTGGAGGGGAAGGAGAAAGAGAGAGAAAGGGAAAGAAATAAAGAACCTGCCATGGAGCAGGGGCTGGGGGGGAGGGGGAGGGAACCGGGGACGTTGGTGGTGGGAGATGGGCACCGGTGGTGGGATGGGTGCTGGAACACTGTATGACCAAAACCCAAATATGAACTTTTTAATTGTATATCTTTGTAATTGTAAAAAAAAAAAATTTAAAAAAAATTTAAAAAAATTTGTTTAAAATAGGATTAAGTGTATTGAATATAACATTTCATTTAGTTGTATATTTATTAATACACATTATTTTTACAAAAATAATTTAATATCATTATATTAAATATTTATAGTTAAAGAAAAAAAAGTGATTAGTAAAAGAAGTAAAAAAAAACCCTTAAAATTGTGTATTGTGATACCCAAAAACTAGAACCTGGAAACCCTACTGTTTTTTAGTGTCAAATGAATATGGCATATATTATGTACCTTTTATAATCATAGTCACTGAGTCACTGTCTTACCTTTTTTCTTTTTGCCCTTATTACTGATGTTGACAGCCACAATTGTAGCATACAATAACATGCAAGTAAAGTGAACAATTGCTACAACTTGGATGGAATTGGTGGATATCATATTGAGTCGAATAAATCAGAGGAGCAAGAACAAATACTGGCTGATTTCCTTGATTTATTATAGTGTGCTATGTGGAAAAGCAAGCAAGTAGACATTATTAAGTGAGAACAAACCTTAGGTTTTTGCAAAACTAAAACTACCAAGTAAGGCTCTTGGGGAAACAGACCAGCACCCATACAAGGACAGAGGTGGAGTGTCTTGGACCAAAGTGAAGGTTTAGTGAATTTATTCAACAAAACAATGAAAACTAATCTTACTCTAACCATCTTACCTAAACTACAATAATGAAAATGAATTTGATTTGATAAATTTAAATATTGAAGTAACTTCAGTGCATTTTCATTGTGAGTATAATTGTTAGTCTGTTTTTGTTTTTATCAGTGGATTAATTGCTATACTTTGTGATCATTTTGTATTTTTAAACATTGAAATATTGGTTTTTCACAATGAACAAAGAATGAATATATTTTAAAAGAATTTAAAATATTCATATAAGAGTATTAAGTCTATTTTCAATTTTCCTAAAATGCATAGAAGCACTTGATGAGATGTTGAACTTACTAGAATTGGAAAGATAGTTTCCTTAGACATGTGCCTCAAGATGACTAATATATAGAACGGAGCTGTAGTGTAGTGGGTATGGCATTTGCCTTCCCTATGGCTGAATAAGGGGGGCACATATGTCCCCATGAGCACAAAAAGATTTCAAGATGCAGACTTTCTCTAAAAATGCATTTTAAAAAGTATGAGACAAGGAAGATAACTTTTATCTGAAAATACATTGAAAATGAAAAATGTAATACAGTAAAATAAAATTTACATACAATTTGTTAAAACTGGTTGATGATTTTTTAAAGGAAGTTCTAAAGAGCCGAGGAAAGCATGAACTACTGCACTTCAGTTGTCTTTCTGTTTAAATTGCAACACGTACTTAAACAGCAAACAACGACTAATTTTTGAAAATAAACTGTTTCCATACTAAAAAAAAGTCACTAGAAAAAGGAGGACAGCTGAAACAGAACTTTGTCTTAGAATCACTCCTGGTGGTGCGCCCAGAGCCAACTCCTGGCTCTGTGCTTGGGAAGCACTCCTGGAGGTGCTCAAAGAAACATACTTGGTGTGGGGAATTGAACCTGGCTCTGCCGTAACACCTGTACTATCTCTGTGGCCTAGGACTTTCTTAATTTTTTGACTAAAACTGACTTATTTAGAATTCAAATCTAGTTTTTCCAGTAGAAACTTTTTATCTTGAGAGTATATTATGTAACATTGATGTGCTCTGTAGAGTTTAATAATAACGAAAACTTTGGGAACGGCCAATAATTAGAATGAATTTGCAGGTATTGAAAAGGACCTGCTTGACTAGCAGTTATTCTATTCAATGAAAGCCAACCTTTCAATACAAAGTGGATAGAATTTTTTTTAGAGTTAGAAATGTATTACCACAAATCTTATAAGTTTGCCAAGATAAGATATTGTACAGTGATAGTTACCTTCAAAATATTACACTGACACCCACAAGAATCAGCATTTCTTGGGCTTGAATAAGTATAGAGTAACAAGATGAGACAAATCTATGTTTAACAGCTTTGTCTACTACATGAAAGAAAAGCTACATTAAAGAAATCTAACATATTTAGTCAATTGAGAAAAATATTAATGGAAAACGTTGAAGAAAGAGTAAAAACATTCTAAGACAAAAAATCTTGTCAGCATAATTTTTATTAAGTATAGGCAGTTATGTTCATTCCTATTGCATTTATGTCCTTTAAATAAATTGATATTGCTTAAGAGCATACAACCAGATAAACAGAAAATTTTAAATATTCAACAGTCTTAAAAAGTTCAAATAAATTGCAGAAAATAACTTTATTCTATTGTTCATTGTAGAACTATTATTATTAAATACTTATTATTAAAAAAACCAGTTTAG